>JAADVB010000152.1:0-46923 GCA_023334545.1 Salisapilia sapeloensis | reverse complement strand
TGAGTCTTTGTGAAGATATGAAGAAGGAGAGCATCAGTGTCTTCCTTTTACCTCCAGGCCACGTGTCTACGAACTTGGACGGACATAACGGAGCTCTCAGTATCGGTGACAGCGCAAATAGCATCATGAGCAACGTACTGCCGAAAATGTCATCCAGCATTAGCGACAAATGGTATGATCACGAAGGGAAGCTAATGTCATGGTAACCCAGAAGGAAAGATGTAGCAATATGAGCATTAGCCTCCAAGTCTTCTAACCAAATATGCTTTGGTTCAGTGACTACGATGATACCTCGCGTCTTGGCCTAGAATAGTTGAGCACTGCTAATTGTACTGATTGCATGCCCGAGCATGACGAGAAGTTCAAGAAGAGTGAATGGAATGCCTGAGTATCTTATTAGAATCTTCATGTCTTCTACCGCCTTCGCTTGATTTAGAAAACCCATCACCTGTCCTTCGTCCGTCGTAGCCTGCCATACTCGTCCGTCGTAAGCAGAAATCATTCTATGGATCTCATCCCAACCCAACTTTCCATTTCTCGTACGCCAGACGACTTTCCTCAAATCCTTCTTTCTTTCGTAGTGCGCCGTATACGATCTTTACCTCCACATATCTTAAAACCCAGCTCTGAAGATTAAGCGGATCTACATTGCCACTTGATGTTTGCCCATTGCTTGGGTGTCAGCATCAAGTGCTTGGTAGAAAGAAAAAAGTGAAAAAAACTTTATATCAAGTCACTGCTATCTGTAACTTTCTAGACTCACTCTCTATCATGCACCATAAGATATGCATTAGTGGAAGACCTGCGATCAGAATGCTGCCACGAAAAGTTCACCAAGAGATGTTTTTGTTCTATACTTTTCCATTTACATTTCTAAGCATCAATATGAACAAGGCATGTCGAATAATAATCACTCTGTGCATTCGTATTGACTCGCATTCGGCTTTTAGCCACATAGTAGTATAAATGCTTGGATTGCCCTAGCCTAGATTCTTCCTCCACCTCTACAGCACTTTGTAAATGATACAATTATTTCTTGGTTTTATTTGTTCATATAAAAGTGCATGACATCACGGGAGCAATCAAAAGTCTAACTGTATGCCAGCTTCATACCATTGCTTCACTTGACCTATAAACAAAGCTCCCTAAGCATATCTACTGTCTGTTCATTGTGCACTTGGCAATGAAAAAGCATCTATACATTCTTTATTTAAATTTAATCGCTCGTATCATCCTATACCACATTTTCTTTATTTCTACCTGGCCAGAACTCACATGCTCGTTGCTCTCTGGTAAAAAGAGCTTGTCTCGGGCAGTATCACGGACATTTGGGACGAGTGTCTCGACAGCCTTCTCGCTGCTTCGTAGCTCGACAATCGCTGTCGACTGCTATTACTTATCGTCGACGGCGTGCCCGGAAAGAAGGATACGCTCGACACTCTCCTCCTCAACGTCATCGCAAATGTCTTCTTTCGGCCAACCAGTACCATCGGACTCAGTTGGAAAATTTCGAGATGTGTACGTAAGGCCGGAATCGAGTAGTCTCCCACGTGTTCTACTGCACAATCGATCGCTAATAGATCTTCATACGCTTTCACCCACTCTGCAATCCTCTGCGTCACCAGAATCTGACCACCACTACCTAAATCTCCTAACTCGTGCGCAATGACTTCAGCAGCACCTGTATACGTCATCTTGCCCGTCACGGCGTGCGTGTTGTGGACCAACGGACCGTCGGCGTCAGCTGCGTCGTGGATACCCATCCGAACCCTCAACCCGGAAAATAACAGTCGCCCTCGTTTCTTCACGTACTGTGTTGCCGGGATTAGGTTGTGCATATCTTTTGGCCAAGGGGCGGCCAAGAGCTGGAACTGGATGTCCAAACAGTACTCGACTGCCTCTCGGATAGTATGGAAAGCAAGTTGGAACGAGTCACCGCATGTCGTGATTTCATACCCTCGATGTTTCATAAGTGACGACCGTAGGATGTCGTCATGCAGTTCGGTTGCACGCTGCATGATCCGGCCGTCGCCGATGGCCCAGAGTTCACTGGAGGATTCAATGTCCGTGAATACAAAGACAGGATTGACGCGAGGTGCACTGTATGCATACGGAATCGAGACAGTGCTGTGGGTGCTGGTGATGGCCTTATTGGAAGACGTGCCACAGTTTGTCGTCGTCGGTGGTACGTAGGACGACGTATTTGCCTGGCCTGCGTTTCCTTGCGTATTCGCGTCATCATCCATGGACAACGGAGGAGCTTCACACTCGTAGTGCATCAACCTTGAATGACATTGCGCCTCCAAATCAGATGGCATACAACAGGAGCATGTTCGTAATACACAGAATTGGCTACAAGATGTGGCAATGGATAGCATGAACGGAGTCGCGTGATAAAGTAACAGACTAATGCTAAAATAAGTCAGGAACGCCGTGGACGCGGCTGTCGGCACTGCGTACAATACAAAGGAGCACACTTGAAACTGTAGCGAAAAGAGGGCGTAAATCAATCTATATAGCCAGTTAGTCCTGTTTTGAATTTCAAATGTACCTAGAAAAAGGCAACGTGGGGCATACGTACAAGATGCGTTTAAGCCGTTGATAGATCGGTGACGCCATAAATTGCCCATGCACATTCTCATATTTTCGACCGTTGCGATTGAGTTTGATGAGCAAGAACAAAGAGTAGACGACACTCGCGAGCTGAAGTGCATAAATCAGAAAAAGACACTTGTGGGTTTCGTGTGAGTAGCCGCCAAAGGCAATCGCTAGGGAAATCTCTGTCACAGCGAAGATAGCGACACCGACGTGGACGACGCGATAGTACAAATTAATTTTTTTTCGCTCTCGCTCGACACCTCGATCCATTGCATTTGCGGCAATTTTCGATAACTCGTACATGAGAGGGATCATCCACAAGGCGACGCCGAAGAGCGCAGCATCGCCAAAGCAGAGGACTGCACTGACCCATCCATTGCCGGACTCGGGTAAGTGGAGAATGGCATTCATGACCAGCTGGTCGAGCTGCATCGCGTTTAGGTTGCTAGTGTCCTCGTCGTCGTCATCTGCGGGTCGCATCCACATCCAGAGGCAGTAGACGGTTCTGGACGAGCTCCACAGCCACAGATAAAGGAACAAGAGTATGAATAACCACCGGACACTGGAGATGTGCAGGTCCCAATGTCGACGCAAGCTGACTGTCGTCGCGGCTGTGGCGAAGCTGGACGCCAGCATGATGGCGGCAGCCAATGGAGTCCAGAGCATGACGTTCGTCTCTAATTTTCCTTCTGAGGTACAAATTTGGTAAAAATCCCAGCGCTGGTTCTTCTGTACTTTGCAAACGTAATGGAGCTCGAATAATGAAAAGCGTGCGGCTTTTAGGGAGCCAATCGCGAGGGATGTGACAGCCCAAGAGTCCTAGATAGAGGGGCAAAAACGTAGTTCTATGAAGGGCGAACCGGCGTACTATAGACTTGCTGTCGTCCTCACGGCGGTCACTTTTTCTTCTCCGCTGCTAAAGCTTTCAACTGCGCGATCTACGCTTGGTTGCGTGTCGAAGGGAAGATTACGGTCCAGGCACAGGGATTTAATAAGTAATAGCTACGGATTATCGTCATGCTGACAAGCTAAAACGACTGGATGTGTAGGAAATGGAAACTAATTAGGAGGAATTAGATATGGGTGCAGGCCGAATTGACGTAGCTTCAAGGGAAGCTGGTCGGATCTTCAGGTCAGTAAAAACACTCATTCTCCGCATTGGAGCCATCCTCGATAGATAGAGAGGTGGACGATGTCAAGCATAATTCCAACGCGAGTCAGTCGCACAGGTGTTCCTTCGTGCGACAAGTCCAACGAAAGTGTCACAGGGCACGTAGGCAATGCAAAGAAAAACCTTTCTTAGCTTTCTTATCTCTTTCTTTACCATGTCGATCGGAGTTCGAGCGGGAAGGCAGCGACAAAGTCGACCCACTTGGCCACATTCGGGTACTTGGTCTTGTCAACCTCCATCTTTTCCACCTTTTCATACGTATCCGCATCCTTCTTGGACGGACTCTTGCCGTTCAAGAAAGTCGAGTCTGCTAGCGTCTCTTCAAGTTTCTTCAGATCCACCTCGTCATTTGCAGCCGCCTTCGGTTGCTCTTCCGGTTTCATAGCAGGGAACAAGAGCACTTCCTTGATGTTGAAGCAGTTGGTCAGGAACATGGTCATGCGGTCAATTCCGCCTCCCCATCCACCAGTTGGCGGCAACGCGTACTCCATGGCGGTACAGAAACCTTCGTCGTGCGGTTGGGCTTCGTCATCACCGGCCGCAGCCTGTCGCACTTGCTCAATGAAACGTTCACGCTGGATTTTGGGGTGGTTGAGCTCCGTGTACGCGTTACAGATTTCACTTCCGGCAAAGAAAAGTTCAAAGCGTTCCGTCAAGCCAGGGGTTTCCCGGTGGTACTTGGCCAACGGACTGTTGTAGACCGGGTGGTCCATAATAAAGAACGGCTTCTTCCAGTACTCCTTGTTGTCCTCAATAAAGTACTCGACGAGCTTGTCCAACAGTCGAGCAATGGATCGCGGCGGCGAGCAGTCCAATCCGTACTTGTTCACAAGCTGTTCAAGCACTTGGGTACACTCTTCTGGCTTGTCAATCGGGATTTTCGTGCCCGTTGCTTCTTCAATTGCTGGAACCATCTTCACGCGCGTGAATGGGGGTTCAAAGTCAATCGTAATCGGTTCCTCACCCGCTTCTTTCTGAATCGTCAAGAGGTAGCTACCTGTGATCTGTTTCACCATTTTCGAAAACAGTTCTTCCGTGAACGTAATGAGGTCGTTGTAGTCCGCGTAGGCTTGGTAAAATTCACATGTGGTAAACTCTGGGTTGTGCGTCAAGTCCATGCTTTCATTACGGAATTGACGCCCGATCTCGTAGACGCGGTCGAGGCCACCAATAATCAATTGCTTCAGATACAATTCCGGGGCAACACGCATGAAGAGGTTCATGTGCAAGTCGTTGTGGTACGTCACGAACGGCTTGGCGGTGGCACCTCCAGCAATCATGTTCATCAACGGCGTCTCGACTTCCAAAAAGTTGTACGATTCTAGGAACGAACGCATGAACTGGATGATTTTGGCGCGCGTTTCGAAGATGTGGCGCGTCTCGTCGTTCAGGATCAAATCCAAGTATCGCTGACGGTAGCGCGTGTCAGAGAGTTTGAGGCCGTAGTGGGCCGTCGGGAGCATATGCATGCATGGAGATAGGAGCGTGAGTTTCTTGGGGAAGATGCTCAATTCACCCTTTTTCGACTTGCCGGGGGAACCGGACACACCGACAATGTCTCCTCGCTTGAGAACGTTATGAATCTGGGCAAACTCTTCTTCCGAGCCGTCAAAGTTGGCTAGACTCGACATGACCTGAAGCTTCTTGCCGTCCGCATGGATGTCGTAGAACACGAGCTTTTGTCCGGATGCTCTCTTGCTGTGAACGCGGCCAGCGACAGACACTTCCGTGTCGTCAATGTGCGCACCGTCTTCCACGTCCGAGTACTTGGCGTGGAAGTCGGGCAACGTGATGGTGACGTTGAACTTGTGCGGGTAAGGATTGATGCCTTGCGCTTCCAATTCCGCTAGAGCCTTCTCACGGTTGGCGAAGTACGCCGTCGGGTCCAAATCTTCATCCTGGTCGAGCTTGGGCTTGGAGCTCGGGTTTGCGGCGGCTTGCTCGGCACGCTTCTTGGCCTTCTCTTCTTTGGCTTTCGCAGCCTTCTCAGCCTTGAGACGGCGCTTAAGCTCGTTCTTGCTGAGGGGAGCCTCGCCCTCGGTCTTGGCAGGTTCGTTCGAAGACATGGCAATGGACTAGCGGTCGCGTATCCGTCGATAACAAGTGGATGTGGCTGCCACCTGCGCAGCCACTCAGACTAGTATACTGAAATTAAGAGAGTTTGCAGATCTTGAAAGATCGTACATGGTTGAAGCGATAAGAGAGCATTGCGATTGATGTGTTTCATTCTTAAGTAGATGCTTTTTTGTCTGCATAGGTTGAATGGGCTCGTAGATACTCATGAAATACGTATGTGAGACGTGTATGCTGCATGGTTCCATAAATGTGTATGCGATCTTGTGCTTCAGTGCTTTGGCACGTAGGGAGCAGACAACGGAGCTTTGGATAGAACTACAAGATGATACACTCTTTGCTTTCCTTATGAAATATCATTTGCTAGATACGCGTGTCTTTAGAGCTGTAAGCTTTTTCGCTTGCTCTACTTTTACGCAAACACAGGGTGTCTGTCCTGTGTTCCGTAGCTAGTGGACGTCGACTCGAAGCAGCAACTTGAGTAGTTGTAGCCAGCCCGAATGATTTGTTCGTGGACTTGCTAGGTAAATTAATTTGCTTGCGAGATAAAGGTTCATGATCGATGCCAAGTTTCTTTCTATATCCAACTTGTAGCCTGCTTTTGTCTACCAGCAAAGAACGAAAGGGGCATTCATTGGAAGAGTTCGGAATGAAAGCTAGGCCGTAAAAATGAGTTTTATTTCAACTAGGCAATGGATGGTCAGATGTAGAATGAGAGGAAGCAATATCTCGTATGTAGCAAAGCAATTGACTAGTTTGCTTTGTCTACACGATAAGTGCAATGTGATGCCAATCGCTCGCACGGTTCTACGAGTTTGAAAGAATAAGAGACTCGTAACTTTCTCTTTAAGACTGTAGTCGAGTTATATGAACGCTACCAACTCTTTCCGGATTTCGATGATCAAGTTCGGAGCTGAAACAAAGCTAGCATATGACGCCTCTGGACTGCATCATTATCAAGCGCTCATGTTGATCCTCGCTATCATATTCTTGAGCAAAGCAGGGTTACGATTTCATGTAAGAATACGAAACTTTCGGGTCAGCTCTAACTGTCACTTGCTGAGTCGCAAGAAGATTAAAGCACAAAATGTCACTTGATAGTGATGCTTGTTCTCAACTTCAGATCTTTGTTGACGATACACAAACCAGTAGTCTGACTAAAGTCAAAGCCGGATCAACTATCTGACGATAACGTGCGAGCTACGACAAGTACTAATAAAAGAACAACCTATGCGTTCTACGCCGCTTCCGCTTCTGATAGAAAAGAACCGGGTATCTATGGCTAGTTGTATCGTCGACACGATGGTAGCTCTTGGGGTCGGATCTGACGGTACGAGGTAGAGAGAGTAGGCGGGAAGCGTACGCACTTGATATCCGAACAGATAAAAAGAGAGCATGATTCCTTCGCGAATTGTCTGGAGGAAAGTCATTTCTCAGCATGTCTCTACGAAACAAATCCTATGCGTTTGCATCGAAGGGATTCGCAAGATGCGCTCTCTGACATTGGCTCAGGACGCATAGCAAAACTTCAATTTTATAATAATCGTGATAAATTACAAAATCGTTTTTATAAAAGAAAATAAGCAGCGTTCATACCCTCGACTTGACAAAAAAGTATCTTTGCAAGCAAGCAGCAACGCAGATGAGTACGAAGTGACTTTCTTCCGCATATGAGACGGAACAGAATGGATTGACGTACCACTGTTTATGCAATGTAAACATATCATTCACTTATGACTAACACTTGGCACTGGCTTGACTATAGGTAGCTTGGCGCCGTGAGCTTTATGGCTCTTTCGGTTATGCCGGCATAGCAGTATATGTTTCTTTAAAGAATAAGAAAATCACTCATACGACAACGCGCGGAATTCGAGCCCGCGAGACAAGACTACAATAAATTTTTATCAACACTCGTCCCTTTGTGGCCTAGCTACGTGATTTCTTGACCACTCATCAATAAATGCACTGGTAAACGCTGGTAGCTGGGCCAATTTCCTTCCCTGGTTCCTGCACTAGCATCCACCGAGATAAAATTGATGATTTGGTAAGACTTGCACGTCTTCGTCAGCTGTATCTTGTGCAAGCCAATGAGGTAGGCAGTCAAGGTTTCCACGTCTACTAAGAACGCCTAGCCAGCTTACGCACAAATGGAGAGGCGCTTTAATGACCTGTGTTATGCATTTTTAGAAGCTCGGTATTATATACGGATACATTGATGCACTTTGATTTGCGGATCAACATGAAGCTGTTGTGGCTGTGCGGCAAAAGAAGAGCATTGATCTATAAAGCCAGCGGTGGTGTAACATGTAATCGTAGTGGGAAGTAAAAGGCAGTTAATGACTTGATCATTTGTACAGCATCGGCCTCATAGAGCAATTATCACGACACCATTTCGATTTTCCAAGGATCAGTGGACTGTGAAACGACCTGCACCAAAAGAGTGAGTATAAACACCAACGTCCGGAGGAAGCTGAACCTTTCTTAGAGAAGTGAGTAACTGCGATACAAGGAGACCACGTTGCGATCTCTGCGTACCTCTACAAAAATGGTTCGTAAGTAGATTTATTTGCTTCTTCAAGGACACGTATTGTAGGGAATGTCGGACTGTTGCACGTGCTCGACTAGACGAACGCGCGTTGTGAGATACAAAATAAACTTGGTGTGACTGGCAAAATCTTACATGCTTTTATCAGGAGATGATGCGGGAAGTAAAGGAATGACACGCAAAGCGACGCCGGTACTGACTAGCGATTGGAAGCTGCTACAATATAGAGTGTCCTTGGTAGGCGTCATACTTTGCTCGATGATTTACCACCGGGCACATCCACAGCCTCGCACTCGTTTACGGTCCTAGTTAGAAGCTATGCGCTGGATGACGCGGCAGTTACTCACGTATCTAGATCGTATTGAAAAAATCGGTGCAAAGAGGTCGGCTTCATACGCTGTCACGAAGGTAGTTTTGTGTCATATGGTACCCAGCGACAAGTGACAGCATCTTAACCACGCAGATTTGGATAGCCCATTCACCGAATCACGAGTGAATTATTGCGATGAAATCTGACAAGAACAAGAGTGCATACGTCTGAGTTGCTTCTCACCTATTTAAACATGAAACGTGATAATCCACTTTAAACGCCCTCCATCACTTTCCACCTTAATTCTTTTTTCTTCTTCCACAAGCTCTTCTGCACGGCAAGATCCAGAAAAGTTACGGATCAGTACTCGAGCAAGCTTTGCGATCGCTTGACTAGACTTGTCTATATCGAATCATGTGCCGCTAAGTTTTTCAATGTATACAAAGTATGTTCTGATCACGAGCCAGGTGACTGACCTATTGGCTGGTTACGCAAGACTCATCTGATGCCACGACAAGATGGGTTGGGCAATCGTACGTGCTAACTTCATCCAACATACGAAGCTCACTTACGAATTTGCCGCCAAGATAATAGGTTGTATCTGCGAGATGACAAGCTCGGAGCTAAACGTACGAGTGGGAGTTCGATATGTTGTGCCCAAGACATCCAGTATCAAAGCTCTTTTACAGAGTTTCCAGCACCCGTCCTGGGTACGCTTCGTCCTACAGACACTCGGCCCGAAGCTACAGAACGCCGCACCAGCAATGCCTGGATTCCTTGATGATCTCGACACTTTATCGGACGACACGAACAACTGTCCGGTCTGTTTGACTGACGCTGGTATGCAAGTGCAGCTACCGTGCGGGCATCAGTTCCACAAAGACTGTGCCCAAACATGGTTTCAAAGCAGAAGCACCTGCCCCGTATGCCGGTATCAGCTACCGACGTTATTAGGTACAGGTCGGCATGGTGTTTGCAGTATGATGTCGGCGCTAGTGCTACCAAAGGATGCCGAAGGGAAGACACAGGAGGAAATTCTGGAAACAGATATTGCAGAAGGACAGACAGTTCGAGTGGTCGTCCAAGCTCAATTGGAGCACTTGGAAGGCGAAGACACACACGAGACGAAAACTTGCATCGTGAACGCCGCTTGGATCAACACAGAGAGTAGCCGTAGTCGGCAGGAAACTATGGATACCTCTCCAACCGCTGCGAGTGGATCTGTCAAAGCACAGAAGAGAAAGAGAGAGGAAGCGGACACTGAAAAGCAAAGTCGACAACGACTGGAGTGAAAGGAAGCAAAGGTTGTGTGAGGTGAAAGGGAGACGTCACATGAGATTATATATGTATTCGAACGAGAAAACCTAGTTCAAGAACTCCCTATGGCCCGTGACTAGAAGGCATTTTAAACGAAGAAAGAAATAGACGCATATTTTCTACCATCATATTTTCTACCATCATATTTTGTCGCATCATGCTATTCTTCGTGATTTGAAAGGTACATCCTCTTCTATCGACAATGATTGCATGATGAAGTGCATGAACGGATGATGTAGCGACATTAAGATTCCCGCTGCTCTATGTGAGGTACAGGATCGCAGCTAATGAATTACAGACTGTTACAAGATATGAATTGGATGGTGCGGCGAACCATAAGCAGCAACTGATTGCTGCTGTGGATCAGCATCGTGATACGCAACGACAATTGGACATTCCCTTCGGCAACGATCGGGATCTTGCGTCGAGGCAGCAACTGACATCTATTCGATGGAAGCTTCGGGCGCAAACGACGACTCTAATCTTCTACGAGTCCTCTCTGCTACCGAAGGAGAGTCTTTTGAGTCGAGTCAAGATCATCCGTCAGAGAGATGGAAACTATCCGCCTGAAACACTCATCCATCTCACTACCTCGTGCAAATGCTTCTATTGTTCTCCACTTGGCAGACAGATAAGAGTTGTTGTTGCTTATATACACGCTGTGCGCATCGCAAACGAACACGTCACGGCCACATGAGGTGGCAATGTTTTGTATTGCATCCGCCGACATTGTGCCGTCGTAAGCATTGTTAATCTGCAACTTGGATACTCGCAATGAAGAGACTTTGACAACAGATGATGTTGGTCTCCAGGAGAGAATCAGAACAAGAATACCTAGCTCTGATCATTTAGTTGTCATCAAATCTTTCCTCTGTGTCGTATGGCAATGATTGAATACTCTGGACGACAAGCCAATACGAAGTTGTGGAGACAAGATCTTCAAGTAACAATACTTTTTCAGATTACTGAGCATGCTCCTCCATGTTATCGGCAGAACTCGGCCCGAAAGAAACGATATAATCTCTTAGATAAAGAGATATTTTGAAAAACAACGACACTTTTTTTAGTTACTATGATCTGGTCCATCATTTAGGTAGTGTACTCTCTGTATGAGTGATGAGATCGATATGATGTGTGTACGTGTTCACCGTTGCACCCAGGTTCACTATAGTGCTATAGCTAGTACTCTCATACTTGTTCGTGCATTTCAAAGATAATATATGTGTAATTTGCATTTCAACTTTAAACGCGTACACGATAACGATGATTCTAATGTAAATGTGGCTTAGTCACCGGCGAAAGCTGTGGATAGAGCGTTCTGCTTTAAATTTCTTGATGTTTGGACGCCGAAGATACAATGGCAAGTATAGTGTATGTGGTAATGTTGACAGTGAAGTTGTCTATCTCCAATTAAATTGGTATCAAACAGACTTCAAATCAATAAGATTTGACAGGATCTGACTTTTCGAGGATTAGCTAGAAGATAGCTTGTCCATGAGAATGTTTCAGTTGTATGCGAGAGCTTTATGATACCTGTACAATGATTGTATCGCTATTTTATCGATCACTAGGCTGCGAGCCCATGCATACAGATTGGAGACTTGCTCTATCGAAAGTATATGGATAAATACTTTATCACGCTATTTATATTTTCTTTCGCAAAGCATAGCTATCCAAATATCCCAAAGGTAATCTAGTAGCTATCTCGAACAATGGCATATCGGAAGGATGACGCAATATAAGCTTGCCATTCGATATCTGTCTTAAGCAGCGCTGCGTAAACGGGTCAAGTAGACATACTCGAGCTATTCATACAAACTTCAAGTGCAATCATTGTATATTTTTAGTGGCCTACAAATATACTTCTTTTCTTCTACAGAACTTTTTAAAATTTTAGCAAATCACAGTATCATATACGCATTTCCACGAATCAAAACGTTTCATAGTTGGATCAATTTTCTGATACAAGTCGTTTCAAGTCGAATAGTTTTACTGGCCCAGAAATAGTACTTGCTTCATCTTCTACTACTGCAAACGCAACGCACGCGTTCAAAGGAATATCAAAAAGATCTTGTTTTTTTAAAGGCAAGATGCAATGCATCGTCCAGTATTTGCTCTAGAAGAGCAGGCTTGGTCATTCTAGTACTTCACCAAAATGTACACGGCATGAATGAGTCCAGGGATGTATCCGAGCAGCGTTAACAGAATATTGATAGCGAGGTCTTTGTTGCAGCCGACTTGGAAGAAGACACCGATCGGCGGGATGATAACACTACAGATCAAGCGCGGGATGTCTCCACAGGTGACGGCCATTTTGTTCGTGAAGTTCGAGTGGAGTTGTTCCGAAGAGAGAAATTCGTTAATGTGGGCTTGGAGGCTTGCCCGCCTACCATGATCAGCAATTTTTGAGAAAGCAACTGGCTACTTTTGCGATCGGACCAAAATCGCGGTAAAGGGTATTCGTGGCCATTCCTCATACAGATATGCAGCCACCAACGCCATGGACGTAGAAACCTAGCCACCGCGAGGAACAGTTAATGCCAAAGTGATCCATTATGGCACTCGTAATATACCGACTTTACCGTTGGACTCTTCGGGCGCTTTAATACAGCTTCCATTTTGCTGGTAGCATTTTGCTTTAAAACTCTCTGAGCACGGATGTAGTAAAGATAAAAGTCAGATATTAAATCCTAAGCAGGTATAGATAGCTAACATTCATCAAGTTAAATCTTTATCAAACCGTCATTTTCTTGAAGCACAGCACCTTCTCATGACATATCTTGCGCATGAAGAGACACCTGTGGGTTTAAAAGGTAGAGTCTCTTCGTCTTCTTGCGTCTACAAGAGTCCTTTACCGTCAAGTGGAACGCTACATAAACAACATACTCCTAATAAAAAACTTCACATGTAGCTGCTCGTATGGAAGCTACTACGAATACGTTTCTTCTGATGCTAGGTTTCCATAGCAGACACTGTTCTATTTTTACTATGTTCGAAGTTTCTACCAATCGAAAACTTGACAGCCAAACTTGCTACGCCGATAGGCTGAAATGAATGGATGGCTACACTTCTCGCCGTGTCTGCACGACGCGAGTGTCAATCAGTGTGATGGCACAGGTTCAACTGCTATGCATGCGCTCTACACTTGTGATTGCTCGCCTTGCAAAATCTCTAGATGCCTCGACACCCGCTTTCTACGCGCACGCTGTACCTCCATTGCTTGACATTCTCTTCTATCGATGGGATGCTTCAGATGAATCTCGCGTGCTGAGCTACATTGAGAATGAAGAGGAAGTGTCAATGGTGTTGGATGAAGAACTTCTAGAGCTTTTTCCTGATGGAACTGGTCTAGAGACGGAAGGCACGGGATGGAGAGCATTGCAAGTGGTTTCGGCTGGCACAGGAGCATTCGACACACAGCTTCAATTACTCGCGGAGATCACGACCATACTAGCTCAACATAATATCAGCGTTTTCCAGATCTCTACGTACCAAACAGATTATGGTAGGCTAGTCTCCTTCATTCCTGTTGCATGAACGATTACTAATCCAACCGATGAGCTAGTTCTCGTGAAGACGGAAGCCTTGGATGATGCCATCTCGTGCTTGCAATCGTTATGTGACATCACGATGGAGGACACTGGCGAAGAGTATGCTTGCACCAACAGCTTGGAAGAAGAGACCCAAGACGACTGTCCAACTAGTTTTGTTTCGCATAACCACACGCTGAGTCTTCCGTCCTCTTCCCTCTCTGTCGTGCAGATGACCAAAAGCTGTGTTAAGCGTCATATGTACGACCTTGTCTGCTTGCTCTTTCAGCACTCTCCGTACCTCATGCCACTTTCCAAAGAGATAAGCGGGGAAGATAAAACTGGTGTGTCTGGTCATGCGTTTCTAAATTACTCGGACATGGGGTCCGATGTATGCATTGTGACATCCGATAAGGAGTTCTTGGACGGCATGAAGCAGCTAGTTGAGAATGGAGAGGGCGGCGTGATCGTGTCTCCGGATGCGTGGAAGGTAGTGCACATCGGACAGCAACCAATGGGATTTGGAGAAGTTGGCGTCGTAGCTGCACAGACCTCAGTCTTGAAAACGGCCGCGACGATGGTGTTTTATCTAAGCACGTATTCAACGGTAAGATGATTGCTATACTAGTTCTTGTATCTCAATTAATAATTCTCGTATAGGATTTTATGCTTGTGAAAGAGGAAGAATGGGAGGACGCGTTACCAGTCTTTAAAGAACATTTTGTTGTGTATGAATGAAAGTCTAGTGAAGGCAAACGCTTGTAAAGCGAAGGGTAGCATGATCGGGCGAAAGCCCATGCTTTGCGTAATAATAGACAGGATATAAGTTGGATGTGACGAGATGGTTAGTATACGGTATAAAGTTGCTTTGCTCTGTGTTGCGACGACAGATCGACGTAGGATAATCAAGTTATTCCATTATCTAGAAATAAAAGAACGGTCTATGGGATCACCTAGTGGTATTAAGGCTGCAAACTCTATTCATAAATAAAACAGGAACAATTGATGCATATCAAGTATATTCAGCAATCTAGACTACTTTTCTTCATTAACAGCGTTGTTGGCACTGTCGTTCAACGGCTTACCTTCCGTCATATCTACCGCATTCACAATCTCGCCATCTGCCTGCTTCTTCGTTTCCTCATCTTTCTTTAATGCCTCTTGACGGGCGGTGTCTCTTGCTGTCGAACGAGCAGTCAAGGCTTTCTTCTCCGATGTTTCTAATAACTGGGATACGGCAACTGCGTACTTGCTGTTGGCTTCAATGGCGTATATCTTCACTGGGGCTGGTAGTGCTTCCCATGTTCGCATTGGTGTCCCAATCCAGCGACGCAAACCACCGGGTAGAGCCGTCTCCTCTACGTAGTTTCGAACGAGGTCTCCATCTTCATTCAGTTCGTATCCTAATCGTTTGTCTGGTTTGTACTTCTTCGGAATAGATTTCCTAAAGATATCCGTGAACTCCGGCAAGACGACGCGCTTCTTCTTTAACATTCCAGAAGCATCTCCTGAGTCATTTCGGGTATTGCTATCTTGACTATCCACATCTCTTTTCTCTTGGTTTGCAGATTCCGATAGACTAGTTCCATCCGCATTGATGGGAACAACTTCACCTGATGCCTTTTTCCGCCGACAGCAGCAACATTTCTTCAAGACTTTCCACAGCACTCGCCCACAAGCTTGTGTGCAAGTGCGAAGTCGAGTAAGAGCTTTCGCAACAACGACACCGATTGTACGGTTATAGACAGGAAGCAGTACACTGCGCCAGATTGCTGTCAAAAAGATGCCAGCAAGGAGTAAAGCTACACAGACTGCGACCAAAGCGCTATTCGATCGCACTAACTTTGCTACGAGTCCACTGTCGCCTAACATGTCGACTTTGGCGGCTTCAGTCAAAAACTGATCATACACCGTAGCATTCGTTGTCGTGTTGCTCTCAATTGAGAATGTAGACAACAACCCATTAAGGTTTAACTTTGACGACTGAAGTAGATCTGGGTTTCCATACATCCACATGGAAAACGATAAATGGAGTAAAAGTGTCCAGGGAAGGAGTCCGAGTATCGTTTCTCCAAGTGCTTCATCATATGCCGTCCGGATGCTGTAAAGATGGATGACAGATAGTTTATCCAACCAGTACGTAAGTCCACACGTCAGTGAGGCAATGAAGAGTAGCACTGGTGATCCACCACAAAACATCATCGTCACGAAGACACAGTTCAGTATGACTGGGTATCGCTCCGCAATATTAAACTGAGGGCCCGCATACAATTCATTCATTGCTTCTTGTGTTCGTACGCTTCGCTTCTGCCAACAGCGTTTTAACGGGAATAAGACTAACATTTGGAGAAATGGAGCAGCTTGTGGTGCAAATGCATTGATCAACATCGTCATGGTGATGCCCATCCCGACAAGTGGATACCAATTACGTTCAAAGTCAATAAACTCGCCCTTGAATAGATCTTTAAGCACTGGAATTGAGTCTACGCCCAACGAAGCATTGACAACTAGCACGATGACAGCAGTGTTAAGGAATTGCGCCGAGAACATCTTGAGAGAAATAGCCGAGGCCTTGGAAGATTCACTCGAATGCCGTTCGAAGCTCGCAAAGCCACGAAGTATAGTCTTCAACAGAAGATTCACAACAACAACGACGCATGCTGCAGCAACAATTAAGGCGTTTTTGGTAATGTAATTGGTGATAAACCCTTGGCAAGGTATGTAGTCGTTCCAAAGAATCTCTGCGCCTTCTTTCAGCCCATACTCCTCAATGCTTTCTGTTAGTGCATCCATGCAGAAACAGTAGAGGATATGGCTTTCCAAGTAGGTTTCGCACTTATCGCCGTCATCGAGTAAATTTTGATCAAAGCAAGGTAATGTTGAGCATATGCGTGAACTCGTTTCTGTGATGCATGGCTCCGTGCATCGTACTGGCGGATTTGATGGGTCTTGAATGGGAGCAGTGTGATTAATTGGATTCACTATCCCGTTGGCATACGTGATATTGTACGCTGGCATGTTTGATACTGAATCTACAGGACAAGTGGCGTTGCTATCCCAAACGAGTTCCCAAGTATTTGAATCCTCTTCAAAGTCCGTACTTCCATAGAAAAGCTCGGGCAACTTATACCCACACAAGCCACTTGGAGGCATCTTTGACTTAAACTCTTGTTGCGCAGACTGAGCACCCGAGATGACAGCTACCGATCCGAACAATAACAGCAATGTGACGCACGTAGTGATCGATCGACGTTTTAAGCGCTCCTTGTCCGTCGTTTCCAAGTTTTCCCACAGGATGTTGGACGGCTCTGGAGCTGGGCGTACGATGAGAGGATGTTTCTGACGAAATCGAAGCTCTGTTGGCTGCCATTTACGTGGTAAGTACATTGCGCTTTTGCGATAGTCATTTAAGCAGCGTCTTCGAGACTCTAGATTGTTAAAAGTAACAAAGGCACATTCACAAGCACTCCAATCGAAAGCGTTCGGATCGGTCTTATCGGCCTGAGGCAGTGGCAACTTCTTTAAGCTAAGATTTGGTTTGAAGTTTGCCGAGTTCTTTTTCTCTAACTTGTTAATTGCATCGTCCTGTGGAGCAGCGACAGCATTCGGCTCTTTCAGTGCTTTGATCTTGCTCGTCTTCTGGTCCAGTTTTTCATCCAGCGCTTGTAATTTCTTTATAGTCCTTGCCAACAAGCGTTCATCTTTAGGGCGAAACTTTTTCTTTTTCATTTTTTCATTCGTTTCTTTGCTTGCTTCTTCTTTCTCGTACTCGAGAATCTTTTTCAATTGCTTGGTCTCGGTTATTTTTTTCGTCAGTATTTCCATCGCTAAAAAGGTTCTCAATAGACCTCCGGTAGGATGTCCAATGCTGACTTCAGCTACCCATGAATCAATGTACATATTCTTCTTGTCTCCACTGAAACATGCCAAGTGCTCGACATTGGAGACAGGGGATCGATTGATAGCTTCCTCAGACAACGAGTTCTTGACCTTGCGTCGTTTACCCCAGCACACGTTAAACCAGAGTGGCCGGAAAGTCTCCTCTTTAGTCAAGTCGTATAGGTTACTGAAATGTTCCATCACTTCGCGCTCAGTCGCATCTCGGGGCAAACCACGAACAAAGATGGCGTACTTAGCTGGCGTTAAGTTCTCCAAAAGGTGCTTACTGATTGCTTTCTTTGCCTGTACGTGATAAACAACGACGAAGAGTAGAAATATGAACGAGTAGAGCAAGTCGCACGTGGTGATAATCCAAGTTACCGTCTCCGGATCGGAAGTAAATGGTGTTCGAACTGTCTTTCCGGTGCAATCAATCTCTCCGATGGGCAAGCAGTTGGCAGGGTTGGCAGCGATCTCTGGGTTCACACCTTGATTACCGAGAGATGCAAAGGCCAGTTCGAGTGGATCCACCAAGTTGCTTGTAACGCCGTGGCCGTAGTAGTTCACGACGATGGCAGGAAGGGAGATAATGCCCATCACCAAGAATGTGATGGATAGATACTTTATCAGCATAAAGTAGAGCTGCATACCAATGCCTAAAGCCGCAATGTCGCTCATCTTGATGTCAAAGACGGATTTCTTTCCTCCAGCAAGACGATCTCGATTGGCAAGCACGTTGGCTCTCTTGGCCATCGTCTTGTAGTCTCGACTGCTCACATCCTGCCTCTCCTCCTTCTTCTCTACGACGTCTTTTGGATAGACACGAGCGCTCGTCTTGGATGATAAAGGCTGTGTATCTCCATCCGTGTCATTCGGCACAGGTTCTGGCGGCTTTGGTGTCACAGGACGCTCGATCGTACCCGTTTCCGGGTCATCCGGCACGATGAGTGTGGGCAACGCATCCATTGCTTGGAACTAGTAAGATCACAGGAATAGAAATACTGCTCTAGAAGGCAAAAAGAAACTATTTATGAAACTCCCAAAGCTTGGTACATTTCTTGTACTTATAAAGCACGACTTAGAGGCTACTTTCGTCCTACTTTCTTGTCAGCTTGTACGTATCTAAATACCATCTTTCTCTTCCTTTTCTTCCTCCACTTCTTCACCGAGGTCATCTTCGTCCTCCGTGTCGTAGAAAGCATCCAATTGCGTTTGGTCTCCTGCGACAACCAGTTCGATACTATCCAGAGACTGGGCTTGATCGTCCGTCGGATGGTCCGACTTTTTCTTGTTGCTGGCTAAAGACTTGTACGCTTCCAAATCGCATTCAAAGGCTCTGGCAAGAACCTGTCGACGTTGCTCCAATTGCTCACGTTTATGCTGCTCCTGCTCTTGTAGTATATGCGACTCGAACTTTTCCAATTCCTCTTGCTATTATAATCAGATAAGAGGAGCTCCAAGAGAAAGAGAGATGGGTGGAACCTGTTGGGCGGCAAAGCCAGCGTTTTCAGCAGCTAGATGCTCTTCCGTCTTTTGCCTATAGACGCATCGTTATATTGTACTTGGATATCTTTAAAATATCAAGGATACGTTAATATCTGTTCCACTTCTTCTGCATCTTGCGCCAACTTCTCAACAAACAGTCTATGCGCATATAAATCGGAGATACGTTGGGTCTGGATACATGTATGCAGTTATCCAGTGTGCGGATACCTGACGTCACTGAGCTGCTCTCTGACTTGCATCAACGAATCAAAGTGGGTTGATAGGAATTGCTCGCTCTCTGCTTGCGCTTGTAACTTCCTTCGAACGTGCGCTAGATCGTCCGCGAGTCCTTTTCCACTTGATTTATGTCAATACGGAAAGACTTGAGTCTGATATGAAAGCAACAGTGACCTTTCGAGGAGTTTCAAATGATTCTCCGTTACCTCCTGGAGCTGCTCGTGTTGCACCTGCAGGAACGTCTGTCCTTCGTCTCGTCGGCCTCCGCCCTCAGCGGACGGACTCGACTGCTTTTCACGTTCATCCTCCTTGTTTGATTTGTTGTAATCCTGATTGTGCTTGGCAGCGAGCTCCCTGGACTTGTTGACAACGTACTGGAGGCCCCATAGGCCATGCATTTCTTTTAACGTATCCATGCTTTCTTTTGTTTGGCTTTCTTTCGTGTCTACACATTCTACAAAATGCCCTCTCCACCACCACGCTGACCCGAGGTACGTGATCCTCCTGCGTGTTCTATGTAATCAGGACGGACCTCTCGACGCCACACACGGAATCGCTCTCCCTCTTGCATTCGACTGAACTCGGTTGACAGAGTCCAGCTTTCTCCTGAAACGATCACCGTGTTCTTCTATCCTTCGTACCTTCCATCGTTTACTTGATCGCTTAATAGGCATACCATTATCTTCGCAATTCAGCCCTGATAGTCAGCGTCATCTGGCGCTCGACTAACAGCTGTCCGAGTGACTGACGTGGTGCTGAGTTGCAACCTCTCGACATTCGCACTTTCAACGTCTCTAAGACACCCGCTTGACTGTCTACTATTCCTCCGTCCAAGCATGTCGAGAGCGCGTGGTGAAAGTACTAGATGGCAAGTGAGTTTGAGCGAAGGGGAGAAGGAGAGCCTCATCCAGGAGGCCTATCAGGTCATTGACGAGACGCTCGCGACCTTTGATGACTTTGTCGCGAAAGGGCGTGAGTTCCCTAAGGCCGAGTGGAAACCTCTCCGTCGGAAGGATCAAGTACGAGTGTATAAAGAGCGAAACGTACACAAGGAGTCTCGAGACGAATCGTTCGAAGCACCGACTATCGTCGGCATGCCATTGCTGGATCCAGAGGTCAATGCGCATGGATCGCGAGCGAGCGTGTCGTCCTTGGACGGCGTCAGCAACGCGACGATGGTCCATCGTCCACTACACTTACCTCTCATCGTCGTCCACGGAACCCTTTCAGGCAAAGTAGAGGACTTTTTACTCGGAGTAACGCAAGAAGAGCTAAAGGAAGGCGATACAAAGTATAGAGGAGACTCTATGAACTCGGCTGTCGAAAGCATGCAGGAACTATGTCGACTAGAAAGCCCTTCGAAAGACAATCCCTTCCGGTATCTTCGAGCCAAGTGGTTCGTCTTGAGCTCCGGACCGTTTAAAGTCGTTACGTCTGCACGAGACTACGTAGTGGTGGAAGGCATGGGGATGATGACAGATGCGAATGGCGAGCGAGTAGGTTACCACATCTGCCACTCGGTCCGTATCCCTCAGTTTTCCGACGCGACGTCAGGATACGTCCGAGGGTTCATGTCGTTCTGCTACCTCATGCGACAGCTTAAGCCGAATCTATACGAGATCTACGGTCCAGGTTTCTCGGATTCATGTGGGAAGATCCCAGAGCACTTGGGAACAGCGTTGATCGCTCGGATGTTGATCGCACAGGTCGAGTTACATGAAGTCGGTTACGTGAAGAAGCTGCAGTGGCTCATGGCAGACGCAGCTAGGAAAGGAAAGCGACATCGGTATACGACATCGTCGGAAGGAAGTAGCGTATCAGCGTATAGTAAGAAGGACGACAAGAGTGTTTGTGGCATATGTACCAAGCGCGTGCATCGACTGAGTACGTGGAATGCAGCGGCGCGTCCAGATGGAACAACGTGTAGGATATGTGGCGAGACAGTGTGTGCCAAGTGCTCTGCGATTAAGAAAGTGAATGTGCCGGTAGGAAGAGGTCTGGTGAAGAAGGCATGGACGTTCTGTCTCGAGTGTTCGCTCGTGGCGCAGACCTTGTCTGGCTTCGAAGTCGCATCATCTGACGTGGTGAAGAGGAAGAGTACGATTGCTAGTACGTCCGAGATCTCTTCCTGTGAGTCAGACGATGTGTATGCATCGAGAGACTGGACACTTCTCTCGTCTTCATCCATAAGTAGTGGTCGGTAGCGTATCAAGCAAATATGTCGATAGGAGCGTTGGGTATGTCTAGGAAACAAGTTGCGTACTGGAGTCTATCATCATGTCGAGATATTTAATAGGATGCCGATGCGACGATACATGGACGAGTGCTATTCAAAGGACAGTTATTCAATGGAAAAGTGTTGCAAGGACGGATTCAAAAGCTGCACTTTCAATCCGCCATGACCTTCCTTTCGTTTTTCAGGAGGGAAGAGACCAACGTTGCCGCTGTTGGCCAATTGGAGACTCGCGAGGAAGCAGCGAGCGACTTCGTAGCGAGATTTACCTCGCATGAGTTCCTTGAACTCGACTTCTTTCTTAATGTCGTCGGATTCGACTGGATTCTCCTTGTCGGATACCTTCGTCCTGACCTTTCGACCGAGATTCGTTAGTAGCTCTTCTCCTGTGGTCCGAATGTCGAATTGAGGTAGACGCTTCTGACGTTCTAGCATGGGTGCGACGCTCGTCTGCCATGTTTGGACGCTCTTGGCGAGCTCCGAGTCCTGGACAAAGTCGTCGACGTCGGCAACGTAAGACCGGAAGTGGTCGGAATATAGTTCCGAGTACGAGGACATCCGACTAGCTGGAAGCTCTGCAGATGGCTCATCCGACGCACCGTCGAGCGGAGTGGAGTCGTCGATTGAGTCATCGATCGATGGATCGTCCATAGCAAGGTCTTCGTCGTCAGGTGTCTCTGGGTTGTACGACACGGGTGGAGGTTGCGTCAAATCCATGGGCTCTGCACTAGTTGTCGTCGGTAACGCTTCTTCCTCTTCGAATTCATCGAAAGCGTCCGGTTGAGACGTCTTCTGCACCTTTTTATAAAGCGTCTGGTACTCCTTTTGACTCTTCCATAGCTTTGGACAGGATGTGGCTAAGACTTTGGATTTGCAGAAACACTTGCGAAACCTCTTTTCAAAAGGAACTTTGTGATGCAAGTCTGAATAGACCCATCCACCGAGGGACTTAGAGCTGTTCTTGTCGGAGGAAAAGAATCGCTGGTGGAAAGCTGGATCGGAAATCGAGTCCAGCGTGTGATCTTTATCTGCTTGACGCTGCTTTTGCTTCTTTATGAGAGCTGGCATGTAAGTGTTACCTTTTTTTAGAGGCTTCGACTTGCATGAACTGGTGTCGTAAGGATCCAGAGGTGCCCATGGGTCGTATTCATCCACAGGTTCATCGTCATACACTTCTTCAGGTTCGTCTGGGAAAGTGTCTGGCTGATCGTCGTACGTATAAGCTTCCATTGGTTCGTCCGTATCTGTCGTGGGATGGACATAATCATCATACGCTTCAGTCGAACCATTCTCATCTGCGTTCGCAACCATTGCTAGAGTTTCATCCACTCGTGTCGGCGCTTCCAACGCAGCTGTGTCCTGCTGCTCTTGGTATGCAATGTCCCAGTCCAAAACTTCGGCTGCGTCGTTTGTATCGTACGAACCTTCATCGTTTTCACCAGTATTGAACCCAGAAATGTCCATTCCTAAAGGCTCGAGTGATCCATCTCGGTCTGAGTGAATCAAATTACTTTCTCGAGCGACTTGAGAAGGATCCAGATACTGACGACTTGCGTCATCTAAGAGCAAAACACCCGAAGGATGCAGTTTACATGACTGTAGTCTAAAACTGTCGCCGTGGTCTCGTCCGTCTGGAGCCAATGAGCTCGAGAGAGCGATGGAAGCTCTACGGTAGAACAACATTAATGTCAGCTATATAGGAGATGCGTAAAGAATACAGTGTCTACGTACTGAATGCGAGAACGGTGCTTTAGTCTTTGCCGGGCATCCTCCTTCTGTCGACTGGCGGATTCGACAGGGCGTTCCTTGATAATCAGCGAGGTGCTCGAAGCCTCTTCTATTTCATCGTAGAGAGGGAGTGGATCTGCTAGAATCTTCTCATCTTCCTCCAAGTCCTCTTCTTCCGTCTCGAGTACTTCATGTCCATCACTACCATCAGCATTCTTTGCTTTCTTTCTCTGTTTACTGCTAGAAAGATGTTCCAAAGCTTGGTACACGAGATCGTGAAAGTACTGGACTTTGCGACCGTAAATCGTCGACGAGCCTTGGATCAAGAGCGCAGCTTCAGCGAAATTTAAAATCCTTTCCTGCACACCGTCGTCATCCAGCTCACGCGGTAGACTCACGGGAAGCGTTTCCAACTCTTCCAGATACTCTTCTAACTCCTGCGCGAGGTCGATGTTCAACGTTGCCGTCAAATCTCTACAAAACGTACAGATTCCAGTCAGTACGAGCTAGACGAAGACAATAGGTAGCATGAATAATACCGAATTGGCTGTAAAATGTGCTGATATCGTCGTTCACTCATGGTTGAAGCTCCCGCACTTTTACAAGTTGCTGTACATGAATCGTATAAGGAACGATGATACACGTATGCTCATATGAGGCATACGTACGCTAAAAAGTGACTTATGTGTTCTAAAAGCTACAAGGTATCAAGGGAGGGCGTGAGGTAGAGACAGCTTATCTGGTCTTCTCGGTGCTTTTCAAATGGCTATTTTCGCGCGGAAACAGAGGTGGTTCGAATGTTGCGTGAAGGTACTCAAATGAAGAGATACTTGTGTATGATTGGTGGAAAAGATGATTGGTGGCGGGCGGATCGAGATGAAAAGGATACGGCAGAACGGAATTTGCAGTCGAGATAGCAACGCAAGGTGGCGTTGTTGTTGTTTGATCGGAACCCAATGATGATATCACAAAATAAGCTCTAGAATTACACCGATTCATTATGAGGACAAAATTTTGCATGTATTAGTTGAGGGTGCCATTCATTGCTTTATAGATGGGGATGGAAAGTGGAGAATGATGAGAGCATAGCTTAGAAATCTAGGAAGTGCCGTCTGAGTGTTGCACACTATGACGCGATATTAGCTTTGTGGCCTCCCGCGGGGGCTCTGAATCCACTTTTATTCTCTTGTAGGTAGGCTTCTTAAGAGATAACGATATTTGATTCGAGTAGTTTCAACATTCTTCTTGAGTCTTCCTTTCGTCCGTTTTGTCCGTTATGTACATCTTAACGGTCTGTTGGAAGGAATCCTTTCCAAGTTCCCACTTCGTAGAGGCACTGTAGTATCATGAGCGACACATCCGATGGTCATGCAAATACTGCTAGTACGAATGACTTGGATGAATTAAGGCAGTCGGAAGCCATTGAGTTTCTGTCTACTATTTTGGATGATCTCGTCCAAGTTGTTGCGGATCGAGTTGGTGACGAAGATACTGCTCAAATCATTTTGACAGAGTTAGTCAACCAGATCGATCTCGAGCAGATCCAAGTATCTAGTGAAAACGTTTCTGATGCAAAGCATGTGATGGAAGAACTTGTAAACTCGGCATTGGATGACATTCTGACGGATAACGGGAATGTCAATATGGCTGACTTGGAAGACGTAGATCATTCTTTTGCTTCAGAAGATGAAGATGAAGTTGATCTCGAAGACGTGTACGACTTACCATCGGAACACGACGTCATGTCCGATCCTGAAGAGGAGATGAACGTTCATGAGATGATGACAGTGATGCAAGAGTCTGCTCGTACTGCTGCAGATGATAGCGAAAAAGAAATTGCTACATTAGAGATGCAGCAGGCAGTTGGACCAGTGCTTGTTGAGGAAGATATTGAATTTCATACGGAGGAGGTACAGGATCCAAATGTGTCGGCTCCAGCACCAGAAAATCTTCCGATCGACGATGAACAATCTCAGGAAGAGATGTTTATCGTCCAATCCACCATGTTCGAGCTACTTGAAGCTGTTGAAGTAACAGTACTAGCAAGTTCGACCGGAACATCAGCAGAAGCATCGGCTACGGACACGATGGACGTACCGGTGGTCACTGCTGAGAAGGAGGGAATCCCTACATTATTGCGTCGACAGTCTACACGATTAGAATCGATTGCTTCGTCTGACCATGCACCATTATACTGCAGTGTTCATGACCAGAAACAAATGATCAAGCAAGCGCAGCAGCTAGCCAAGCTCGATCGATTGGGTGGTGGTAACAAATCTGTATTTGACGTCAAAATGCGAGACATTGGAGCGTTGGGGATTGGACTGCAACTGTACTTTATGCTGACCAAATACTTGTCCATTACGTTTCTTATTATGGGTATCATCTCCTTACCTGCCATCACCGTAAACTACTACGGTCATGGTGTTACGCAGGAGATGGCCGATCCACTGCGACTAGCGTACGCGTCACTTGGAAACTTGGGCGTAAATGAAGAGATTGCTAGCGATCCTTCCAATTGTCTTCCGATCGGGGACATTGACTGCAACGGAACGACTACTTACACTCCTTTCACGTCGGATCCGGAGAAAGCTGCTTGGATTATCACAACGAGCGACTGCCTCTACTCTTTCGTCTTCCTCTGCTTTGTTTTCACATACAGCTACCAAGCTCGTCGAGCTATCAATCGACACAAGGCTGAGAACTTGACACCAGGCCGGTATGCTATTTACATTCGAGGGCTACCACGAGATGCGACGCAAGAGGAGATTGTCGAACACTTCAACAAGCTGTACGACCCGACTGAAGAAGAGATGTACTTCCCTCTGTGGTTTAATATGTTTTGGGGTAAACGACGCAAAGTCGTGTATTCCCTATCCAAGAACGCCATCAATCGATCTGTTGTGTCGAACGTAGAGCACTTGTATGGGAGTGGTGAGAATGACACTAGTAAGAACAAGAAACTGTACTTGAACAAGTGGGTGGCTGAAGTCAGTATTGGTCACCCGACGGGCGGTCTTCTTCGAACGTTTCTATCGATGGAAGCGTTGACAGGAAGCATCTCAGAGGCCAAGTCATTGATAACGATGCTTAACTACGCTCGTTCGGAAACACCGGACAAGTTTACTGCGCAGGATGAAAAGTTATTTGCAAAGACGCAAAAGACTTTGCTAACTTTACAACGAACGCTAGATAAGAAGAAGAGTAAAATCAAGGCGTTCAATGTGAAGAGCAAGAAGGAGAGTCCACGGAAAAAAGCAGAGCGGAAGCGGAATCAAACAGCAAAGGATAAGATGGCCGAGGCAGCACAGAAAGCAAAGGAGGCAGCAACGGCGACCAATGAAGCATTTGATTGGGAAGCTTGTGAATGTGCCTTTGTTGTGTTTAATAATCTGGAGTCTCGGCGTCGATGCTTGTACGATTATCGTATGTCGGACAAGTGGTTGCCACGCTTCTTTCAGCCCAAATTGCTACGCTTTCGAGACGGCAAGTACCCGTTAACTGTCATGCCTGCCCCCGAGCCATCGAATATCCTGTGGGAAAATCTCGAAGTAACTTCACGTGGACGCTTCTATCGTCGATCCATGACGAACATCGTGACGTTCTTCCTCTTGCTTATAACGTGCATTGTCATTTCTGCTGCTGACTACACGCAAGACCAATTCCGAGCCAAGTTACCACCAAGTGGACTATGTGAAGTTCACTTGCCACAAGTGTTTTTCGGACGAAAAGCGTTCGATCCGTATTCCGAAGTTCAATATGCAGTGTTAGAATGGGACTCAGAAGCTACCTGCCCTTCAGTGGATGACAAGAAGCTTTATCATATTGCATACGATAAAGAGATGGCCTCTTCTTTAAATGTTACCTTACCCATCGATGAAGCGAATCCCCCAGTACGTTGTACAGATCCCTGCATCGATGAACTCAGTGAAAGACGTTGCAGCACGTTGGGATGCTTCGACGAGAAAGCTGTGGAGGAAGGGCTTCCCTGTCAAACATATCTGGAGAGTCATCTACTTTACTGTTTCTGCACTGACGCGCTCTCCAAGAGCTTTGAAACGTATGGATTTACACAAGGTCCGCAACGTTTATGGGAAGACTATGAGCCTTGTCGTAACTTTATTACCGACTATCTTGTTAAGAATATTTTCATCGTGACGTCAGCTGGACTTGTCGTCCTGGTCAATCTCTTCTTGAACATCATCTTACGCAACTTTGTCGCGTTTGAACGTCATTCGAGTGAAACATCCAAGGCATCAGCGACAGCCTTCAAGCTATTCACTGCTCAATTCATGAATACGGCCATCCTCACGCTCATTATCAATGCAGCGCTTGGAGTCAACACGATACCGCTTATAGAGGATTTGTTTACAGGAAAGTTTAAAGACTTTGAACGCGATTGGTACCCGACCGTTGGCATGTCAATCACAACAACGATGATTGTGAATGCTTTCTTACCACAGTTTGTGCTCCTTCTACGCATCTTTGTTATATCACCGCTGCTACGGTGCTTGCAACGACGAAGCGTGCGTACACAAGAGAAGATGAATGCATTATACGCTGGTACTAGGTTTGACATATCCCTTCGGTACCCGATGGTGCTGAACTCTGTTTTCGTTACGATGACCTTTTGCGGTGGCTCTCCTGTTCTGCTCTTTGTCGCTTCACTGACTTGTGGCGCTGCGTTCTGGATTGACAAGCTATCGCTAATCCACCTTTATAGCATCAAGACTGCTTACGATGAAGCCGTCGGTGAAATCGCACTCAGCCTACTTCCCTGGACACTTGTCATCCATCTTGCGTTTTCTATGTGGATGTACGGAAATGACACGCTTGTAAAGTCATCTACATTGGATCTCACGTGGATCCTCCAGAAACTTGGTGTGGACTCGCCGATGGGTGAAAAGACCACGGCTGAGCTTTACGCAGAGTTTCTGCAGGAAGTGGAAAAAGTAGACATCCTTGGCCAATATGGCTTTGTCGCCAAGGTGGTCAAGACCAATGTGTTCTTGATGTTCCTCCTACTTGTTTCTTGTGTAGTACTAATCTTGCTGTCAACCGTCTACAAACAATTTGTTTATCCTGTCATCGGACGCATCTTCAAGCAGCTAAAGAAGCTATTTAGCTCTTGCTTTCGCCGTATAAGTCCGAAGCGTCATTTGGATGCGGTGGTCATCAGCCAGGAAATGGCGATCGAAAAGAAAAAAGAGGAAGAAGAAAAGTTGGAACGGAAGCGATGGAGTCCACGCAAGAAAAAGGCAAAAAAGTATAAACCGGTGGTGCTTCCGGAATTCACGGATGTATTCCGCAAATCGGTTAGTCGGAAACTAAGGCCAGATGCACAGCTTGGATATAAAAGAAATGACAAGGATGAATTAGTCCGAGTATGGCTACAAGATGTATCTTACAACGGATTGAGACGAAAGCAAGGACAGTTGATGAGAACATGGGAAGCAATGCAGGCACCGGTGAAATCTTATGCTATTGGTGCGAACGAAAAGTATCGGCTAGCTGCAGCCGAAATTGTCACGGCTTCTATCGCTTTAAGAAGTGGAACCTCTAGATCGCAGGTAGTGAGACCTGTTCTGGAAGCGATTGACACATTCGAACGAGAGATCTACGACGATGCTGCCACCAGACCATTAGAACGTAAGTCTTCTGGGGTGCTGGAAGGCAAGATTACAACTAGTTAACGCTTAAACACATGATATTGATTGCATTTCGTTTCTTGTTTCTTTATTCACCTCTGCATAAAAGGAAATGTTGTGAAACTTTGGACAAGTATCCTCATGTAGTACGTTGAATTGTCTTTCTCTAGTCAGTAGGCACTTTTACATTCCAAGCACATGATGACAGTCCGATTGCGAAAGCTTGGATAGGTGCAAGAGGGTAGCGAAAGTCTAACGCAAATTTTGTTCGGCTAAATTTGCCAAACTGCATCAGAATCTTTTGGCTCTGAGCAGCAGCGTCGGTTGTCTCTGACTTTAATGCTGTTTCTTCATCTAGCATCAACATGAAGTTTTTCGCGCTTGCTTCACGCACTCGTCCTCCATGGAACTTCAGCATGAGGCTATGCACTTCTGGACACCACACGGGCAGCTTGCTGCAGATGCGTATGCGGTCATTGGCTGGTGTTTCCGTATCGAAAGAGAACACAGACCGCCGTCCCTTGTGAGATGGTGAAAATACAGAGTGACCAGATGATAGTGGCTGCCCTCGAGGCGTTCCTCCTGTGGGGGTAACGTTGCGACTCTGGCGTGGGCACCATACTACTCTCGATCGCCGATCTTCCATCACAGCAGGGATCTGAATCGAAAAGCACCGTACCTCCGAGCCTGCTACCGTCGCTTGTTTTGTGAATTGAGTAATGTCCGCGAGCAGTTGCCGATCAACTCCTTCATTTAACTGCGAGTGGTCGTGCCCATTACCCATACCAACATTAGAGGCATTTGCTCCAGAAAATGATATTTCGGCATCGTCGACGACGTTGTCACAAGAGTATGTACCAAGCGTCATATCACAACCTTCGCATCCGCAGTTGTACAGCTTGTAATTGTGATCATTGACTTTGCGTAGGACTGCACAGTAATGTGATTCGGGTGGTATGTCATTCATGTGGTCCTGAGTTTCGGAACAGTCTGCAAAATGTTCGTATTGGGAGATGTAGAAATCACCACCAATTTGTCGGGCACTAAGGAGAAATTCATCTCCCTGCCAGTACATCTTATACTGCGTTTTGCTTCCTCGCTCAACCGTGGTGTAAGTCCACGACTTTGCCTGCGTCGGGCTTAGGCTTGCTTCTTGTAGATATTCACGAGCGTATCCGCTTTCGAGTAGATCCATGTCTTGAAACCTTTGCTTAAAAATAGTTGTTCCCCAAGTAGCTTGCCTAGTAGGCTTGTCCGCTTGTTGCGACCGAGGTGTCAAGTTTACGGAGAGGACTTGGCTAGCACGACCTAAAAAGCCGGTGGGACTCCCATCCTCACCCATGGGTTGGACCGCTCCATCACCAGTAGGAGAGAAGCAGTAATCTTCTTCGCTTGGGCACTCGACATCATTTTCATAAGGAGCGTCGAGCTGAGATAAGTCTGTGGTGATAGATAGATTTGGCCTTGAGACGTCCTCCATGAGGTCGGAATACGATGACGCCCGAGACACAAGAGACTAAATCACTTGTGGAGGAAGTCGGTAAGGAGAAAATAACGGTATTAGAATTTTAGTTGGTTTCACGGCAGGGATTCACGCTGAAGTTGCTTAACTCCTTCCCCAGTGCCTGATCAAACCAGGTGATCAGGTTGACTTGCAATTATCCTTAAAGAAACTATGTGGGGGTAGATATTAATAGATCTATTGCCTCGAGGCGCTTCGATGAAGGCTATTAATAGCCTGATAAGAACTTGATGACCTTGTTGGCAGAGTACTCGGCTTCTTACCTTGGCACGTGTTAAACAAAGCAAACGGAAATGGCGTGCCGGAAGTCGTTCTCAAGTATATTGGTCATGGATGTGGAGAGCAGTCAATTTAAGCAGATGATTTAAAGGAATATTTGCGATGCATCTTTTTACTTAAAACTATGGTGAAAGCGTGTATTTGCAAGTAGTTTCATTGATAGTGGGCATTCCTTTATTTGATTGTCTCTACAGCTTCGTGCACGATGGTAGTCTTATCTATCACATTGCATCATTAAATTCACGTAGCTTCTACCGTTTGTAGAAACATATCAACCACGGACAAGTAGTTTACGATTGAAGTAGTAACTCTTCTCAGCGAAGGAAAGATGTAGATATAACTGATCCAATACCGGATTCATGTCAACGCGTCATGCTCTTGACCAGTCTACTACAATCTTACAAGATTAAGTCTTCGCAGTTACTCCATGATCATTCGATCAATATGCTGGCAGAATTGCTCGGTCAATTAAAAGTTGTGGTAATCACCTTGAAAAGTTGCTAATAGGATGCATCCGACTACGAAACGAATACATCAACGAGAGAGAGAGAGAGTTAGACAGCAATGCAATAGACAATTTATCCGGAAGTAGACCAAGAGTTTCCATCGCAGTCTCCCAGCGATTGAGTTGCTACCGAAAGTATCTGAAATGAAGCTTCAAGGGACGTGGACACTTGGTATCCCAGCTGCTGAGCCGTCTCTGCACACTTCATCTCATCAGCATGATGAGTGAGGGAGGTTACTGCATTCGATGAAATCCTCATTTACAAATCTGCTTCCCATCGCTACAACCAGTATGTCTACGAAAAGCCCCGACGTCGTCAGCAACCTCCCAGTGTTCAAGCTCGAACGATTCTTTGCAAAATATGAATTCGATGCTCAATACATTGCGGTATGTCTCGACTATCTTATGCCTTATCTCTGCTTGTACCACTTTGAACGCTATCTGACGTGAATATTAGTGTGCTTCTGACCTGCAAGCACTCACTTTAAGTGAAGTGCTAGCCATGGCTGATGATGAATGCAAAAAGCTCTGGGAAGATCTATCTCTCATGTACACAGTTACTGAAGGTCTTCCACTGCTTCGTCAGGAGATCACAAAACAGCTATATCCGGCCATGAACGAAGAGAACCTTCGTGTTGTCTGTCCTCAAGAAGGTATCTATCTTGGCGTTCGAGCAATTTTGTCTCCAGGTGACCATGTCATCTCTATCTCCCCAAGTTATCAGAGTCTCACTTCCGTCGGTAAGTCGTCCATATATGCATTCTAGCTTTCTTACTAGCATCTATGTCGTAGCCGAGTCTCTTGGATGTCAAGTGTCTCTATGGAGATGCAAAGAGCAAGTCGAGAAACCAGGCAAACCTCTCGTTTTCGACACGAATGATCTTGAAGGCCTCGTGAAAGACAACACAAAGCTCCTCATAGTCAACTTTCCCCATAATCCAACTGGTTTCTTGCCTAGCCAAAGCGAATGGAAGGCAATCATTGACTTTTGCAAGTCGCACGACATCTACTTGTTTTCAGACGAGATGTATGCAGGCTTGGAGAGTGATGAGGCTCTACATCTTCCACCAGCAGCTACGGTCTACCACAAGGCACTGACGCTTTCCGGCATGAGCAAGTCGTTTGCAATGCCGGGCATTCGCATCGGTTGGATTGCAAGTCAGGACACAGAGCTACTGGAGCGTCTGAGTTTGCTGAAGGACTACACGACGATCTGTCCACCAGCCCCAAGCGAGATTTTAGCTCTGATCGGATTACGCAATGCGCCCAAGGTGCTGGAGCGTAGCAAGCAGATCATAGCACGTGCCAAGGTGGCGGTCCAGGAGTTTATGGACAAACATCCGGACGTCTTTGTGTACACTGCACCCTTCGCTGGACCAATTGCTTTCCCTAAAGTCATTGGCATGAAGGATGGAGAGCTGTATAAACGGATCGAAGGACTCGTGGAGAAACGAGGCATCTTGCTCTTGCCTGGAGAAGTTTACGGCGACTCTGCATTTGCCGATCGTTTCCGCATTACACTCGGTCGAGACAACGTTCCGGAGATTATGAGTCTATGGGAGAAGCACTTTAGTGACTTTTAGCCGTAGAGTACGCATGGAACAAGCTACCATCTCCTTTAGTTTTTCAAATGGAAATTCTTATAAAGTAGCTATGTATTGAAAATATCAGTTCAACTCTATATATTCGACAACGAATCGGACAACGAACGTATGGAATTGCTTCGACGATCCGTATCGAGGCTTCCACATGTGCCATGTCCTTCTTCCAGTTCATTCATTCGATTGAAACGAGACTTTCCAATTAAACCCATTGCTCGGAACCAACAATTTCTTCAGAAGAGCAAAAGTGGGCAGTTTGAAGTCGATCGAGAGTGGAATGTCGGAATGGTGTTGGAACCGAGTGAGGTCAAGTCGCTTCGAGCACGCAATTGCGACTTGTCTGCATCATTCGCAGAGTTTTATAAAGGAGAGTTGTTCCTACATAACATGCACATACCAGGTACGACACGTTGTAGAGAGAAGAATCGATCTGTGGCTAACGGATGACGTAGTATGGAGGAATGGCTTAATCGGTCGACCAGAACCGACTCGAGTCCGCAAGTTACTAGCAAACCGTTCTGAATTAAAACGGATGCAAGATTTCGCTCGTAAAAAGACAAACGCTCAATTTGTACGTTTTAGCTAGCTCTTCCTATCGTCTATATTGGACTAACGACAGGTAGATCCCAGTACGCGTAGAGGTTGGGAATACTGGATGGATCAAACTGATTCTAGCGCAATGCGTAAAACACTCGAATGTGGACAATCGTAAGCGAGATGACGAACGAGACATTAAACGTCAGCTTCGAGACTTTTAAAACAACAATTCTTTATCCGCTCTTTTCTTGTTTTCGTACTCGCATGCGCATTCGAACGGCTCGTAGTTTATCTGCGTCCACGTCCTTTGACAGGAGATGATCTACTTGTTGGTTATCTATCCATGCGATTGGTACTTGCAGGGCGTTTAGACTCAACAACGATGCGATGCAGTCCAAGCTATCATTGACATCGACTTTTGCTATGAGCTGTTCTAACTGGCTTTGGATAGTGTTGCAGAGGTCTTGGAACGGCTGACTCACCCCTTCAGTACCTACTTTACTATATCTACTCTGTATAATGGGAGCGAGTGTATGCAAAAGAGCCACTTGATGCGACGAAGAGGTTTCTTTCCATGCGTCAGACGATAGAAGTGTATTGAAACGAGAGACGAAATGTCCGAATAAAACTTCTTCATATCCACATCCGATGAGCTGTAGGGACGTCTGCATGTCAAAGTCAAATGGACACGTCAGTAGTTTGTCCACATAGTTGTCTAGATAAGAATGAACAAGTGCAAGTGTATCAAAGTTCGTCCTGTCGATAGGTAAGTTCCAATCCGCGAGATACTTGGCGACGTCCATGACAGCTCGCCAGTTTGCTTCATTCACAAAAGTACTACCAAGGACGACGACTGTATGGACGATCGTTTCCATCAAAGACGATGTATCGTTTCGGCAGGTCGTCCGAATGTCCACACAACTTGTATGAAAAAGTTGTTGGATAAAGTATGGACCGAGCTCATTCGGATACGTCTTGATAATGTCCACGAGGAGCAGCTGGAGGAGAGCATACTTGTCTGCACTAGTATTCATGATGACACTGAGCATGAGAGCGATACTTTCTTTCGCGTTGATAACGTCGCTAGGTACGACAACGGAGGTGGTAGGGAAGATGTACGGTCGAAAGAACGTAAAGATACGTGTAGAAACATCGTACGTATCGAATGAAGACAGGAGAGATGAGACGAAGAGACTGATGGTGGAAAAGTTAGCGTGGTGCCAGCTAGCAGGATTATAAAACAAATGCACGACGCCTTGCAGGATGTCGCTTAAAGAGAGATTGCTCGTCTTGTAGTTGGACATGAGGGACGGAATCAATGTGTCTGCGTGGTAGGTATCAGAGGCAGGACAGGAAATGTGATGATAGAGCAGGATCGAGATCGTTCGTCCGACGTACTTGTAGTTCTTCATATCCGTCGGTTGTCTTCGAGCAGACGCTTTGAACTTCATTGGCCGACACTGCTCTGTCTGAGCAGGTGGTTGGTAGTTAGTAGGTGTACTCTTTGACTGCTCTAGAGTTGGACTGGCAGTGTTATTCTCTCGGATTACAGCAGTTGTTTCCCCCACCTCTCCGTCCTCTTCTTCCTTCTTCATCACTTCCTTTTCGTTTATTTCTTCTGTTTCTGCTTTCTCGTCTTTGCCTTCCTTGTCTATTTGCATGGCTTCTGGTTGTGTTTGCGTCTGAACAGTACTGAAGAGGTCATCTTCGATTGAAAGAGCGAACGAATCATCTTCATATTCACTAGAAGACGATTTTATCTCTTCTTTCCTCTGCTCTGGATGTTCCGATTTGGCGGACGGATCGGTGGCTGGAGCAGTACTGGATGCGTCTGAATCCGAGTCGGAAGAGGAGCCTAATTCATCATCAATCTCTTTGCTCATTTGACTCATAAAGTCTGTCTGGTGGTGGACCGAAGGAGAGGGATAAGTGGTCGGGACACTGGGTGCTGTCTCCGTTGTTGCCTCTTTATTAGATGTAAACATATCATCTACACTTCTTTTACGCTTCTTGTCTGTCGGCATACTTTCTAGAAGATCTGTCTGAACGGATGCACTGGTCTGTGGTTTAACAAACTGCAATGGTAACGCTAAGGACCCTTCGAGTAAGGTTTGTGTCGCTGATGAAGCTGTTGGCTTTGGCTTTGGTGACCGTGAGGCGGAGTTAGCAGCCTTTTTAGCCTTTTCTAACTGTTTCTGAAGGTCTTCGACTTTAGTTCTGTACTCTTTTAGACGCTGTGCTGCTTGCTTTAAGCGGGTATTGGTGACCTGCTTGTACTCGTTTGCTGCCTCTACCTGTTTCTGTAAACTAACAATTGTCTGTTTCTGCTGTTTAATAATGTCCTGTGGATCTGTGGAAGCTTCTGCCGCATTGTCATCATCATCGGATGCCTCCAATAGCTCTTCCAAAGCTGATAAAGGTGTCTCGTCCGCCATTCTCTTGTTTGTCTTTTGGTGTCCATTGTATCAGTAGTATCGGACAATCTTTTAAATCTTGGTGTGATATATGTCCATGGAAACTGCAATCGGGTACGTTAGTGCAAACTGGTCCGATAAAGTGGAGCTATGCTGCCTAAACATCTTGCGATTTTTGAGTGATCGACTTGAAGGTAAAATTACGAGCCGCTTCAGGATTTGTACAGACCCCGATTGTAGCTAACGACATACCAGATAAACAGTTCGATATTACATACATTAGTTTGATCAAACTGTGCTATACAATCTGACTTGGGTTTTTCTCCCGCATCAATAGACAAAATAACTGCTTTCTTAGTACACGAAGGAGGTGGCAAGGACATGTCGGAGACAGGAGGCAAGGCACGGGAAGTCAAGGTAGTGCTCCTAGGAGACACTGGCGTAGGCAAGTCGTCTCTCGTGCTACGATTCGTCACGAACAACTTCCGACCGTACTCGGAATCGACGATCGGAGCTTCGTTCATGAGCAAAATGATCGTAGTGAATGATGCCCCGATCAAGTACCAGATATGGGATACAGCCGGGCAGGAAAAGTACCACAGTCTTGCGCCAATGTACTATCGGGGTGCAGCAGCAGCCATCGTCGTCTACGATATCACGCGAAAGGTACTTTATATGTATGTCTATTCTATTGACGTATACACACTTAGCATGTGTAGCAATCGCTGGCAACGCTCAAGAATTGGGTGAAGGAATTAAAGCAGCTCGGTCCAGAGAATATTGTCATTGCCGTGGCTGGAAACAAGAACGACTTGGAAGAGAAAAGAGTAGGTGCAACTTGATATTAGACAAGCAGTCCAATACTGATCGGATGATAGGAAGTACCATCAGAAACGGCGCGTGAATATGCAGAAGAGATCGGCGCTCTTTTTATCGAGACGAGTGCCAAGACCGACTCGTACGTATCGGACTTGTTCATCCAGATCAGCCAAGCGCTGCCTGCCGCTAGTCAAGAGTCGAATGCGTTACCAGAAATTGTCGATCCGTACGGGAGTGGGAAGAAGAAGAGCGGATGTTGCTAATTTACCTTTCTTTGATTGCTTTCTTTCTTTTCCACGCTTTAAGTATTTTTGTTGTAGTGAAAAAGTTATGGCAATGGATTGGCTATTAGTTGAAATAAGATACTAGGATTGGCTGAAATGAAGTGAACACGAAATTCGGACAGAAAGCGGATATTGGAGAAGTGATGAGTGCGTCCGACTCGTCCTCTCCTTTCTCAGACGTAGAGGAGGATGTAGTAGTTCCATCTACCTACTCTGTCGAGGTGGAGAACCTGTCTGAGGATGAAAAAGTCCTAGATCCTTTGCAAAGCTCTTTGAGCATGAAAGAATGCTGCTTGAGCATTGTCCAAGCGCTGAGGCAGCAGGATTTCCAGCCTTACGACAATTACGCGAATGCTCTAGCCCATTTGAATGGATGCTGGCCGTCGGATAATACTAGTTTGGAGACAGAATATCACAAGAACAGAAATGAAGTGTACAAGAGGTTCCATCGTGTACATCCGCTGACGCCGGACATGCATCAGGAGTGGATTGCAGGCGTTAACAGTACTCTAGAGAAGAAGCAGTTGTATGAACAGGCATTCACAGACTACTGGAGTGTCGAATTGACAGTAGAATACCTCCAATTCCTATACGGTACGAAGTTGTACGTACATAGTCCTGATCTCTACTCATTCGTGTGTCTGTAGATTATGTAGATGACTTTTCACAGGAGTTTCTGTTGCTAGCAATGGCAAAAGCTCAGGAAACAGTCGGGTATCACTACTCTCAAGGCCATGAAGTCTGGCAGAAGTGTCGAGAGATACAAAAGGAGATCGCAGAAGACGTCAACACTGCACTGGATGACTTGTACTCGACGCAACTGCACATTCCTCTACAAGAGAACGAGTTCACCTTGTCAGAATATCGCACTTGGGTCTCCTACACCGAGTCAGTATCGAATGACAAATTCACAAAGACAGAGAAACAGTACCACGACGTCATTCTCCCTCTCCAGAAGAAGTTATCTCGCTTCGAGACAGATATCCAAGCAAACATCAAGTCGATCATCAATTCATACAGGTACAAGTTTCTTCCGCAAGTGGATGCCAAGGCCGGACATCGAGTCCTCACGTGTCTGTACGAACGCCTCGTCGCGTCCAATTGTCTTGATCCGGGTCTATGGCAAAAGTACGTGAGCTTCGTACGTGACACAGATGCTTGGGCGGAAGTGAGTTGGCGAGCCGTTCGGAACATGCCTTTTGACTCGACGTTTTGGATCGAATGGATCCTTGCTCGAGAGACAGGAGGCGATGACGTCAGTAGCTTGCTACCATCTGTGCAAGAAGAACTCTTCCCGCGCATGCAGTCGTACGTGACGGACGCATCTCACGGTCTCTATGTCCTCTTGGTGCTATGCGATACTGCTCGCCGCAATTGGATGCAGGGTGAAACAGAGGGAACGACAAAGGAGGTGTTTGATACTTGTGCAGCGTTCATTCGACCGTTCGGACAGCATGGATACTGTCAGCTAGTCGAGTACAAGGCCAAGTGCTTTGGAGAGATGGAGTTGTATCAAGAGATCATCCAACTATGTGCGCAAGTGTCGGCAGAAGAGACGTTGCAGTGGATACTGAGGTACTACCATACGATGCGACGTTGTAGAGGAGTGGAACAAGTGCGTTCGCAAGTGCTTGAACGGAATTGGCGCCTCTTGGATGGTCGAACGGATCTCCAGCGACAGTTGATGGACGAGTGGTACGTTTTTGAAAGAGAGAATGGGTCTTTGGAACACATGATGAACGTCCGTCGTCGAGTGGAAACATTGGAGATAGAGCCGAGTCGGAAGAGAAAGATGGAGGAAACGACGAAGAGTGTAAAGAAGCAGAAGAGAGAGCAGAAAGATACACTTGTCGTATCTGTCGTTCGTATGGACGGCCTGCCTCCACATGCAACGGACGAAAGTGTACGTACGTTTATGCAGCAGCATGTGGATGGTAGTCTGGAGTCTATCACGAGTGTCCGCTTTGGGAATGCTGGGAAAGGTGGGAAGAAGATGGCACTTGTATCTCTATCCAGTGACGAAATTGCCAAGCAACTCTTGTCGTTGGAAGGAGAGATGGATGCTTATCCTGTACGGATATCGGATGGGAAGAAAAAGGAGTGTCTGTTTCTAGGCGGATTGAAAGACATTAATAAGCTCAAGATGGAAGAAGAGGAGCTAAAGGTGGAGATTTGCAATTGTCTGACCAAGGTGCTTCCGACTGGTAATGTGCAACGAGTGCAAGTCCTACGCGGCCGACAGGGACAATATAAGAACTTTGCGTTAGTCGAGATGGACGAAGAGAGTGGCAAGCAGCTCATATCGGCAAACCAGAACGACTTGCAATCTGCTTTTGAACGCTTTGGAAACGTACAAGTGAAGAAGAGCAAGATGGATATGGACAAGATGGTGCAGAATCAACAAAAGCAAAAGGAAGAAACGAAGAAGAGGAAAGAGAAAAGCGGAAAGAAAGAGCAAAAGAAAAACAGCGATCGATCATCCTTGTCTTTGATGCCACGGAGTATCAAGAAGACAGAGGACTTGAAACCTAAGAGTAACGAAGAGTTTCGACAACTCTTTCTCAAGCAATGAATATAGCTAGTTAGACCTTGTCACTTACATCCGTTGTGCTTGTTTCTTGCGACTTGAACTTGGAGCGTGTACATGCGACCACGGGACGTCGAGTCGTTATGCAGGCTACCAAATATGGTAGTGCGACTTCTAGTGCCACGTACAATACGTACGGGACGGGAGGTGTGGAACCTAGTGGCCAGAACCATAGGCCGAGGCGCATGCCATCACGGAGCTGGTGGGAGAAGAGTGCTAGGAAAGTGAAGGCGCAATAATGGACTCGTCTGCTCGTGAAGATACAGATGAGAAGGAGAAGCGCGAGGATGAAGGTGACAGCGTGGCCGAATGGACGGTGCTAGTAACAAGAACAAGTTAGGTTTTCTCGATGGATGAAGCTTGTAACGATGTGTACCCGGAGATGGGTTGCCCCGTGGATCGTGAAGCCGCCTTCAATAAAGTGGTCGACGTCTAGGAGGGCTGCGGCCAAAAACGCTTTGCTGCAGCTCAGGAGGAAGCTGCGAGTGGATACAGTTGGTAGATTAATGAGGCTGGCGTAATCTGTGGGCGGTCGAGACTGTATCTGTAGTAGGTAGATGCCGTAGATGTAGAACGCGACGCTTCCATGAGCAAAGCTGTCGACAAAGTGACGGAAAAGCAAAGCGTGTGGGAGATAGGATCTACGTTATTGGTAGTGCATCAAGTCGGAGGAGATGAATGGACAGGAGCATACTTTTGTGCGAGGAACCAGTCACTCGTGACGCACGTGAGGAACAAGAGCGCAATGCAAGTCAATTGCACTAGGACTACCTGCATGGTCTTCCTCTGTACTAGGTGCCACTTGGACACGTGCAACTGTCGTGGCGTCGAGAGTAGACAAAAAGGTACGCAAGAAGCGCTTTTGGTGTCGATCGGGCCGGTCGACAATCAGACTAATGAACCTTTACGGCATGCCAATTCGAACTTGCATTGATAATTTACGAGGACTGGAGCAGTACAGAGCTGTGCTAGCGACGGTATAGCGTAGAGGCGTAGGTAGCTCCTCGGCTTGACCGATCCATCTCTGCTTGTCATAACCGTCTGGTCTTCCGACCTGCCTTTCGTTACATTGTGCGCACTCGGTCGCAGCTGGGTTACTCACCATCTCCCCGAGCTGGCTTTTGCTTTCCTGCGCAAGCATTTCATTCACATACTTGGCCTCCCTTGTATCCACCCAAGAGCTCATTTATCAAACGACGTACACTTGACTTGCCCTCATTTTTTAATTGACGAGTTCAGGATGAGGATACGCGTCGTAGCTGCATTAGTCGTCGCCGCGACGGCGGCCATGGGGGCGAACGCCGATCTCTTGGGCGGTCTCTCGCCAACTGGAGGGAGCAAATCAGCGGCTCAAGATGGAGGCCTTCTCGCCGATACCGTCGACGGCGTCACGAATGGACTTTCAAATGCTGCGAATGACCTCACAAAGCCCTTGACCGCAGGTAGCACATCCAGCTCCGGGAGTGGCAGTGGGAGTTCGATCGGCGGCACGGTCGGCTCAACTCTCGAGGATGCCGTGGACGGCGCTACTGACGCGGTTGAGAATGTCACGGAGTCTCTTGTAGGGTCACCGGCCGGACCGAGCAGTTCCCAAAGCTCTTCACACGCGGGCAACGAAGGTGCAGTCGACAACGTCGTGAACGGTGCTACAGATGCTGTCCAGGACGTGACGAAGCCTATTACAGACCCCCTCACCAGCGTGAGTGCATCGAGCTCAGGCAATGGAGACGGACTAGGTGGCGTGGTCGATGGCGTCACCAATGCTGTCGAGGACGTCGCAAAGCCTATCGTAGGATCGTCACCCCCTCCAAGCAAGGCAGGAAGTTCCCCAAGCTCTAATGATGGAGGTCTAGTAGGCGACGTAGTGAACGGTGCAACCGATGCCATTGGAGACGTCGCAAAGCCTATCGTAGGAACGCCACCTGCTGCTTCAAGTTCCGGAAGCTCAGGTAACGGAGGTCTTGTGGGCGATGTAGTGAATGGCACGACCGATGCTGTCGAGAATGTCACGAAGCCTGTTACGAACCCGATGACTGGAGTGAGCAGTTCAAATGTTAGCAATGAAGACGTAGTGGACGGTGTCACTGAAACTGCTTCAAATGTCACGAATGAAGTTACTAAGCCGGTAGCTACTAGCCCAGTGCCAACAGAAAACACTTCATCAAAGGAGAGTGCATCCGACGTCGGATCGGTGGTTAATGACACTGTTTCAGACATCACAGGATCTTCAGCGTCGACTGGAAGCATTCCAAAGCCTCCACCTATGACGACGCCTCCTAAGAAGGATGCTGCGCAGGACAGTGTTGGAGGAGAATCAGATACTCCAGTTCCTGCAGAACCGTATTCTCCTATTGCTCACCTCCTTTCTTCCCCCTCTAGCTACCTCCACAAGGAACCGTCGAACTCTTCCGCTTCTGCCAGTGGTATGGAGGATGAAGTCGTAGTACCAGACACTCCAGAGCAATCGTCCGGATCGAATGACACGGACGGCGGGGCAAATGCTGCTATCGTGCCGGACGCGGGGGAAGTCCTTCGTCCAGTCCAGAGGCAATCGACTTCTGGATCGGATCAAGTCGGCAGTGACTTTGATGCTTCGACTTCCGATGATGACCTTTCGGACGATGAATCTTCCGAGTCGGACAATCAGGTCAGCTACACGAAGGCACCGATTGAAGAGGACTCGCCGGAAGAAGACGAGACGCCTGTGCCCAAGACGACACAGCCGGAAGTGACCGTGGCTCCGCACGACGATGGGGAGGACGATGGTAGTGAATCGAGTGCCGAAGCACTTTCTGCTCAGCAGAGAGCGGCTGAGACGCAGAAGCAGGGCGGAGGTAGTGTTATGACCACTGCCGGTGCACTGATGGGCGTCGGTGGTGTCGCTGCAATCGTCGTGCTGGCGGTCACGATGAAGCGCCGACTGGATAACCAAAACGACGAGGACGAGGGTGAAGCTGGAGACGAGCTTGGGCCGTTGCCAGTGTATTCGACGACGCAGAGTGCGCCGCACACCCAGTTGGAGACGGTGCGCGAGTCGAATGATCGTGAAAGCTCTGACTCGAGTGTCTATGACGATCCGTTGGGCACGCGATACTCTAGCATTGTCATGATCACTCCGCATGGTGATGGTGTCTGCATCTTGTAGAAAAAAATTGTTTCGAGGACGATGGCGAGTCCTTTAGTTTCCTTTTTCACGCAGAGGTATATGAAATACCGTTTTTGGGGATTTAGTTGGAGGGTAAAGTGAAGCGGAAAGAAATAAACGTTGGCATGGTCATTTGTATTTGTATTCGCCTTGTGGAAACTTGGGGATATCCGATTACCATTTCGCCTTTCAGTTGCCTCCGATGCAATTACACGCCGCACCTGCTAAATACAATATCAATTGTCAAAGTATTTTACTTTTTCTGAGTTTGCGCGGGCATATTCCACGACAAATAGGTATGCTTTGTCTGTATCCTCATTGGTAGAAACGTTCTAATTATAGCGAATCTGACCTCGTGTTTTCATCCGAACTGATGGCAAAATCGACACAAATGGAAAAGTCGAACGAAAAGCATATGGTGGTCCATTCAAAATGTATCTACAATTGATTTATGACTGGACTACTTTGACCGGAAGAATTGCTGGATCTCTTCCGTCGTCTTGCCTTCCACGTCTGGTACGCACTTCATCATGAAGACGAACGTGAAGGCGAGTATGACTGCGAACGGCAGGAAGTTGTAGTCACCGAGAGCGGTCGCGATGTACGGGTATGCAAGCCCGACGATGAGGTTGGAAGCCCAGTTGAGACCGACACACACTGACATGGCACGCGGGCGACCTGCTTCGGGGAAGAATTGAGGGATCATTGCCCACATAATCACACCCATGGAAACCTCGAAGAATGCGACGTAGAGACCGGCAAAGACGACCGATAGCAGCGGGACGTTGACCACGTAGGAGATTGTAATACCCACCGCGCTGACGCACATGGCACCAGGGCCAAAGATGAGCATGTTTCGGCTGCCAAAGCGGGTGTAGAATGGTCGGGAAATGAGTGGGACGAAGAAGTTGATAAAGTTCATGATCACCGTGCCTACCTTGTCATCGTCCATGCCAGCGCTGCTGAAGATGTCCGAGCTGTAGTAGAAGATCGTGTTGATACCTGATAGCTGACAGCCCAATACTATACCGATGGCGACGAGTGTCTGTCGACGCATCTCAGGACCAAAGACAGAAGGTGGCGTTTTAGCTGTGAAGACCACATCCTGGGTATCGGTGGTGCCAGCGCTGAAGCTGCCGCCTTCTTCTTCCTGCTTGTCCATCGGTTCAACCCATTCCAGCGCATGGATGATGTTTTCATGTCCGTACAGACGACCGATGACTTTCATTGCACTGTCGCGCCTGCCTTGGAGAAGAAGCCACGAAGGACTCTCGACCATGTAGAACATGCTTAGGACTAGGAAGACTATAGCCACTATTACCGACAGACACGCAAGGTACCTCCACCCTGCACTCGTGTCCGCATAGAAGAATGTCGTGGTAATGAAAAATCCGCCAAAGCTCATCGAGATTTGATATCCCATCCCGAGTGTGTTTCGAAGGTGGGGTGGGGAGATCTCGGCGACGTATGGAGGCACGACTGCACTGCTGATTCCAGTCGCAAGACCAGCGATAAGTCGACCGACGACTAACTGCCAAATGTTGCCTGCACTCGCTTGGATGGCAGAACTGAGTATCATGATGACGGCGTTCATCATCAACGTTCGCTTCGGACCAATCTTCTGGACAGTGGAACTAATCCCGAAGCTACCGATGATACATCCCACCAGCCAAAAGTTGACAACGAGTACCCATTGCAGTTTGGAGTGGCCTGGGAATATAATACACGTTCCTTCTTTCACTGGATCAGCGTTGCAATCATCTTCATTGTTGAATTTTGATAGGTTCAGTTGGCTAGATGAGAAGCCGTACTGTAGAGGCTGGAGCAAAGCGATGACAGCGCTAGCGTACAATATCCAGGTTGGACGAAGAGCCGACTTTGTCCCACTTTCTGCCTCAGTGAAAGCACCTGGCGTGGATGAAAGCTTGTAACTGGAAACTGGAGACGGTGACGCCGACATAGCGGTTTGTGGTATCGCGCTGTCCGAGGAAAGTTTGCAAATGGTATGCTAGTCTTGCGTGCATTCGAGCGGGTTCTCGACGTTGAGACAAGCTCTGGTGATAGCCTGTTGTCATGCCATACATGCGAGCCACAAAGATTAGACTGCCGTCCAATCTACCATATTGGACTTGATTAAATCGAATGGCTGGAGCTTTTGATTACCATCTGCTCGCTTCAGATATGATATCTGAAGATATTCGTCTACAGAATAGCCAACTGCTACACTTCTATCCGTTCAGCACTCGTCATCAACAAATACACCTTTATCGATACAGCTTTGGCAATGTAGGACCTGTCATGGTAAAAGGTTGTTCCATTGAGGTCTCGACTGACAATCTTTTCCGGTGTTTCTATCGTACATATGCTCCTTCAAGAACCGTGTCTTGACGAGTCTCGGTCTCATACGCACTGTATTGAAGTACGTACTGCACGTCCGTCGAGATCTTCAGAATTAATGAGAATTTTATCACGCATCTATCGTGGTTACACTACAGATCTACACTGTACGGGCTTCTATTTAAAGCTATGGAGGGGTTGAAACCGGAGAAGAAGAAAGGATGGAGAGAAAAAGTCAGGGGAGGGTGCGAGGAGCGTTGGACGAAGTTGAATTTCGACAGCATGCTGGCGTGAAGACGAGGCTTCAGAAGAAATGATAGGAAGACGATGCACAAGCATGTACAGATGAAAATTCGTCTACCAATGGATGCGAACGCATGCTATTAGTGCGATAAAGCTTCAAGGATGTAGCAAACAGTCGTACGAACGCGAATAATACTGGTAACGCTTCCAGCATGCAAGGAAGCGTTTCTGCTTTCATGGCTGTACCTCGTCTCATGATTGAAACGGACCACGGTGCTTCTAGCAAAGTGATTAGAGCTCGGATTAGAAATTGAAGAGGCCCCTTTCACAGGGGAAGTTTCCAATAAGCCTCTATATCCATTTCAATGTCCATTCCTACAGAGTCACGATTGCAGTACAGTGCACAATCTACCTTATCAGTAGCAGAAGCCAAGATACAGAGAATAACGGTTTACTAGAATGGAACCACTGTTTCCCACTGCGATACTGCGACTGATGACGCTTGCACACGTGTAGCCTATCGAGATTTGCTCATGAGATGATGCACGAGCGGCGTCATGCAGAATGCCTCCTTTTCTTTAGGCGCACTGTTTTTGCATCATGAAACGGATATGAAAATTGTGAGGATAATGGTAAGTGATCAACGCAAACGCCTTGCCTGTACGCAAAGTTACTACTACAGCATTTGCTCTAGTGTAAATCTTTTACTCATGGTATTTTCAATTTGTGATGGCCTACATTAACTACAGGCCAAGATGTACGCATTGTTTTCTACCAAGTCCTCTATCCGTGCATTCTTCCTACATCCTACTCGTTATGATAAAAATAGATAGAGTGCCGTTTAGTTTGTCAGTCATGTTCTGAAGTTGCCAGTCAATATCGCTATCTCTTTCGAATCAGTCTTCCCATGCGATCAGGTAAAACGACTCAAATGATCCAAGTTAATTAGATCTGCTTTCCAAGACTTCCTTGTTTTCCAGGCAATGCGTGCGCCTAATTGAAACGACTAAAAGTGCATTCAATCCTGAGTTGCCATTCCGCAGTTTGCTCCTCGACGACCACTTCGACTCCACTTTCTCCACTTTAACAATGAAGACTTTCGCCCTCATCATCTCAATTGCTTCGCTATTGTCTGGACTTCACTTTGTGTTGGCCAGTGACGAGGATTCTTCGAGCTCTACATCTTATAACATCACTACACGTTCCCTCACGGACTGCGACAATAACACAAGGAGACTTGAATCAAACGAAACGCGCAGACTCGAGCTAGAAGAAGCAGCCGCAGACATGGACATCAGTCTCAGCGAACTACTTGATCTGGCCGCGAATGGAGAACGCTTTCTACAGAGCAACGGTTCGGATGACAATGTCGTCCGTTTGCTAGACGAGTCCGAAGCAAGTCGATCTATGGCCGAGGACGTGGAGGAAGGTGAGATCGATCGCAGCCTCCGCGAACTTTTGGGCGAAGTTGTGGCCGAAGCATCGGAGTATACGAGAAACAACGGTAGCACCCCTGTCTTGCGTCGTACAGACTCGGCATCCAGCTACGACGGCAGTGGTTGTTAAGCTATCTGCACCTTCGAGAAAGTAACGTAGATACTTACCAAGATGATAATCTAGGTTGCCAGATCTACATCGAAGCGTTAAATAAAGCAACTCAAAGTTTGACACTTTTCATCACGTTCCATCTTTCTGCTTCAGGTGTATATTCGATGGATGCTTCATTAGCAGCAAACAGTACAAGTTGACTTTACTTCAGATAGACATCTTCGCCGGCGGCCATGTCCCTCGCCTGTTTGAGTCTCTCGATGAACTGCCACAGACCGGCGTTCTGCTTCATCTTCGCCAAGTGGCTTTCGTGGGCTTCCAGCATCGCGCTGAAGCCCTCCTCTGCCC
>JAADVB010000151.1:0-47037 GCA_023334545.1 Salisapilia sapeloensis | reverse complement strand
GCGTCTTGTCCCCATTGCACTGATCCTGCCCGTCCATTTCGTCCGAATGAAGCTGCTATCCTCGAAGCACCAGTTTGCGCTACTTTACCGACACTTCAAAAGTCGGTGACACGGCTGTCAATTGCCGCCATTCTCTGCCTGCTGATTGGGCGTTTAGATGCATGTTAATGGAGGTCAGATACGTGATGATAATAAAGACTGCAAGCTGTGTTGGATGTCAATTGTATCCATTCTTGTTTTATTTGTTATCCCAACATCGCTCGCAACGCAAATGACGCTAGTGAACCTGAAGACAATCCAGAGCATAGTACGAAGAACATGACGGTACCGCCTAAATCCTTTTCCGCGGCAGTATGTAGCTTGCGAGGATAATCCATGAGTGCAACTGTGCAGAGCAGGCCATTGGAAATTGCCATCGCCAATAGGAAAAAGAACGGGAAGAGATCATTGCGGAAGACGACGTGCGTGATCACTTGTCCATGCTCATTTTGGACATTACAGAGCATCATCAGCGGGATGAAGAGCAATCGTGCCAATCCAGTGGCGAATTGCTGCTTGGAGGTGATACGAGGCAGCATACTAGCCACCATACGTCCGATAAAGTCACCAAAATTGAGCAAAACAAGCGAAGATGGTGTAAAGTAGTCTCGGAAGAATTTGCCTCGACCAGGATTCACCGACTTGATGGCGGATGTGATGGCTGGGAAGAGGCCCATAGTCACTAAAAAGACGAGGAATAGTGTTGCTGCATAGTATCGAGCTTTGTACATGATGACCACGAAATCTGGTTCTGGATCGGACGTTTGAGGCGAGTCTACCATCGTAATGTCCGTTTCCTCTCCACTCAGCAACTTTTCCGCCGCACCATCTTCATCATCCATGGCGATGCGTTCATCGTCAATGTACTTGTCGTCTGGATTCGGCTCGTTGTAGTGTTTGAATAGCGGCATGCGTATCATAAAGATGAAGCTCAATGTGCATACAACAAGGGTAAGGAAGACCATGAGAAAGTAGGTAAAAGCCTCTAAGTTGGCATCTGCCGCGAGTCTATCCAGCATGAAGAGTGCATCTTCCTCTTTCTCTGCCAACAAGATGATAAAGTTGGATACGGCGACAGCGAAGCCAGCGATCGACTGACCGATCATGACGGCCTGAGTGTATTTGGAGGGGAATTTAGCAACAATCCGCAGCGTCCCATCTTGCATTAGTGTGGACGCCGCCGCAACCAGCACAATACTCGCCATGGTGACGTTGAAGAAGGGAGCTCCCGTGTATTCCGGGACTTGCGTGAGCTGGCAATGGCCAAAGATAACAGTCATGATAACAACGAGGGAAGCAAAGACAGTTTTAACGGCACTAGGGATCCGATCTCCAATGCACACGGTGCGTATTAACATCGTCACAAGTGTCGTGAGGTTATATCCGATGGAGAACCAATTGAGGAACGTTTCTTCATACACAGTGTTGATCAGGCGTTGCTTAAAGTATCCTTGGGCCGTGATGAAGACATTCCATGGTAGGTTCGATCCGATGCCAATGAGGACGAAGACGAAGAAGGCTACATGCGCTGGGGTCGAGGACATCACGTCTCCGATTCTCCCACTATCTTTAAGAGCTCTTCCGAAGATCTTCCCATACAAAGTTCAAGTTACTGGATGTATGCTCAAATTGGGACATCTTGATAAAGTAGTTCAAGATGGAATACGTCATCATCTGGAGGTCTACTAGGAAGAGGTCTATATCTCGAGATGAGCTCCGAGGAAGAGCATCAAATCGACTCAGCTGGTGTTGGGAGGGCGATTTGGCAAGATGTGGTGGGTGGTGAAAGCTCTGAATCCGAGTATGATTCAGATGGAGATTGGATGCCGGAAGGTAGGTATGAGAACGAAGACAGTGAGATGGACGAAGATGAAGAAGACCAAGGACTCTATTTCCTCTATCGCGCCGACCACAGCGATGATGAAGAACCAAATGATTCAAACGGTGTACGTTTCTACCTCCTATTCTATCTACAATATGTACATCATGACAATAATGCATGTCAAAACGTCTATTATCATGCAAGTCTAGTACTTTGCAAGCGCATGATTCGATCTATTTCTTCCTCCTCTTCATCTATTACGTACTTTGAAACTTAAAAAACATGTAATAGGAACCAATGCACCACGTGAGGCGGCTTCCGAATCCGGAAGAAATGCTTCCGGCGCATGTCCTCGCGTCGATTCGTCGTATCTTCACAGGAGCCTCTGCCAATGAACAGCTCATACCGATGCTTTTCATCAAAAGCTCTCATGAACGAAAACAAGAAGAACTAATGCCACAGCAACGAATTGCACAGCAGCTTCAAGGGTATAACATGGACAGCGGTGCTGCTCTCTTGCTGCATGGACGCTATCGCCACAACCAGCGTCTTCATACGTCTCTCTTGCAACGCGAGCAACTCGGTCGGAGCACAAAAGCACAGGCGATTCAGATGCATGAAGCGTTCATGCCGTTCCAGGAAAATAAACACTGTCGTGTCGTTGATGAGCACGACGATCGACTCTACTGCGGCGGATTCAATAGCACTGGTTCCCGTTTCCTCACGGCTGGCCAACGAGATGACATTACCTTGTACGACTCCACGACATGGGAATCTGTAGCAGAGCTACCGGTGAATGACATTCGCTGGACAGTGACGGATGCTAAGTTCACACCAGACGACTCGAAAGTCTTGTACTCGACCATCAACAGCACTTTGCGTATGGTGGATGCGCGAGAGGATGAGGAACCTGCGAATGAAGTCGCGTTCGACTTGTCCATGGGAGATCGAGTGCAGGTAGGACATGGGAGGCACATGCATCGAGCAAACTTTGGCATTTGGAGCTTTGGGATGAACTATTCGGGCACGGAGCTTATTGCTGGTACCACTCGCAACAGTGTCGTCTTGTACGACCTGGAGAAGCGGACGGTATTGTGCCATGCAGAAGGACATAACGATGACGTCAACGCTATTGCCTTTGTCGATGGTCCATTGCACTCGAATGTCTTTGTCAGTGGCTCGGACGATGGACTGATCAAAATGTGGGACCGTCGAGTGATTTCGACTGCGGATCCGAGGCCACAAGGAGTGTTCCCAGGCCATACGGATGGACTCACGTACATTTCAGCAAGAGATGATGGGCATTACTTTATCTCGAACTCGAAAGATCAGAGCTGTCGGCTATGGGATATTCGAAAGTGTATGTCTGCTGAGAAACATGCAGAGCTTCCATCCTTCCGAAAGCCGTACTTGTGGGATTACCGCTTCGAACCATATCCTGGCTTGATGGATGCACCGACACCTCATCCGAACGATGTGTCGGTGATGACGTACAGAGGTCACATGGTGATGGAAACGCTAATTCGATGCCACTTTTCACCGCTGCACACGACGGCGCAAAAGTACGTCTACACTGGTTCTGCAGATGGCCGTGTCTACTTTTTCGATACCGTCACGGGAGAACTTGTGGAAGCGTTTTCGATGCGTACACGAGGTGTTACGCGAGACGTACGTTGGCATCCGTATGATCCGACGGTTGTTTCACCGGACTTTTATGGAAAGCTCTGTGTGTGGGCGAAGAAGGGGACGACACTATAAGCAAAAGCGAATGCAAATGAACATTTTAAAATGTTTTTATAATTTTGGTTTCTTGGCGACGAGGAAGAAGCGAGTCATGTTGAAGATGGTACTGCCATCACTTTGCTTCGGATAGGCCTCGAGCAGCATATCTCGATACACTCGTTCATACGTCTTGCTGTCTTCTGAGTCTCGACCGCCGAGTTGTTCCAGGTACGGACCGAGACCAGTGGAAGAGATGAAGTCGCCGACTGGGTTGTCGCCGTGCATGACATGACAGTATGTCGATACCCACATGTCAATCTCCGCATCCGCATCCATTTGACGCAGGAGTTCGTAAAAGTGAGGAGGGTCTTGCTCGACACTGACGTCTCGTACGTTTTCGATGCGATTTGTAAACCCGAGCTTTTCAGCAGCTTTACGCATTAAGCGGTATAGCGGCATGGCTCGTAGGTCCGGGATTTGAATAGCAAGGGTCCCGCCGGGTTGAAGGAATGAGTAGAGGCGTCGGATGAGCTGATCTTGACGGTCTCCATCAACCCACTGTAGAGCTGCGTTCGAGAAGATCAAGTCCAGAGGTTCTGAAGGACTATAGGACTCAAAGTCTTGTTGCGTGTACTTACAGCGTGAAGTATCCACTTCATCATGTACTTGATGATTCTGCTTGGCTTGGGTCAGCATGTGCTTTGATGAGTCCACAAGTTCGACTTGGGCATCCGGCCAGCGGTTCCTAATGCATCGTTAGAAAATGGCTTACATGTGCACAGTCAAAACAAAGGTACAAGAATGCTGGGACCATGTTGCCAGTGCCAGCTCCAACATCGACGATCTGGATCGGTCGTGAAGTAGATTCCCCGGGCAGAGTGGTAACTTGGCCCAACAAATCTAGTGCAGGACGGATTCGATTTCGTTCAAAAGTCAAGTAGCTTTTGGGGTTCCACGTCTGCGTGGCTAGTGAGTGATCTTGTTGCATTGCTTTAGTAGAGCTCAAAAAGAGGAATGAGCAGGATGAAGTACATGTAGCCGTATCTGATTGCGCATACATATACGCCTCTTAAAGGTATATAAAGGATACTGAAGTTTGCTTAATCTGTCTTAGATTTCCAGCGTATTGTTCGTGCTCAAAGCTTCTATTCGATACATAAATCACTTTCGTAAATCACAGTCTGAATCCATAAGTCAGCTTTAGTAGATCTGTATCTTCAAGTAACCTTCTATCTCGAAGCATGATGATCCAAATCAAAGTTGTTTCTAGGTTTCCAAGTGCAAGGTCTTTTATACTTCTGATGCTGGCTTTGGACATGAGTTTATTTTATGAAGGATGTCTTAGTCTAAAGGTACAGGACTTGATATCTTTACTGGGCGCATGTCAAATATCGGCATCAATGCCTTTACATCCACTGCGCTATACCTCGAAGCCAATTCATCGTATATAGACTTTACACAAACGACTTGAAGCCTCTTCTTCATCTACTTCACTTTTCAAACATATATTGTACTGATGACTATCGCTTATTCGATCGTAAAGCCAGTCACTTCCATTTGAACTACGAGGTTCAACGCCATTCGCAGGTCCCTTTCCGTCTCGTACGTCGGGAGGTCCACCCTAAAGCTCATCATTAATACCAAATACACCAGTCTTCCATTTAAATACATAGTCATACCGATTGAAGCAAGTATGTGCTCGTGGGTAGTAACATTCCTTCGTGTCGACGAATTGGATGGCAAACGGACAAATGCGACCGTCGTTCATGGTCAATGCCTTGAACCCTTGAACAGGTACTCGCGCCGATCCAGTCGTGAACTGCAATAGTCTCGCACGTTGCTCGTTCGAGAACCCTTCGACCGTTTTCCAGAACCAAGCAGCCACCAGGTCATTGTACTCGCCCACATATACCGTGTTCATTCTCCAGTCCTGGACGTCAATCTCCGGGATGCCACAAATCAGTAGCTCAAGCTCTTGATGATCAAAGACCGACAGCAATTCCTTTGGTACGACTGCATACACTCCCTGTACGAATGATGCGAGTTGCGTCGACATGCCAGTCGCAACAGCATGTTGGAATCGCAAATCGATAAACTGCTGCTTATTCGCGTCTGTCACCGGTACTTGCGCTCCGTCCGGTATCAATTCGACCACTTTGGACTTGTCGATCGAATGTTCATTCGATATTGTAAAGTCGAGTGCGAGGGACTCGACGTTATCATTATCTCGCAGCCATTTTAAATTCTTATACAGCTCATAATCGACAAACTGAAGATCGGAGAATGTAATCGGGATGCCGAGGATATGTTTACACAAAGGGAGTGCCAAGTGAGCGTCGATTAATGTACCTTCAAAGAGTGCTCGACCAATGAATCGCCCGATGGCTTGGAAGTACATGAGATGATCGACACTTGCTTCGCTTGACGCCGAGTTGATCGTATATGCACCTCCGTTGCTACAAGTACAGAACAGTCCGGTCGTGTCGTCAAACACTTCTTTCGTCATAAGTGTAAACCACTCGCGTACTAACCCACCAGCATCGACACCAGGTTCATTCGCAAATTTAATGCGCAACGATTGATGCAACTGCTCAGACGTTGCCCACAAAAGCTGCTCACACGAGTTATGCAAAAGGTTATCTCGATCGATCTCCAGGAGCAAGTGACCGTACTCCCACGGTACTTCCAATGTTGCTGTATGCTGCACGAACCACGCGTGTTTCTGTTGGAATGTCAGTTTCGCCACATCTTCTAATTCATTCGGTGGAAACTGCGAGTCGGAAGCTCGACGCGTTGCGATGGCACCTTCTGGTGCTTCGATTTCAATACGACCTGTTGGATTGGTAGGCGATAAAACGATACGAGAGACAAGACCGATGGAATTAACGCTCGCGATGGAACTAAGGGAAGAGCTCGAGTGACTACGCAAGCGCTGGAGCTCTACGCGATCTAAATGACGCTTCCGACGGACCCACACGAGCTGTCCTTCATCATTCTTCTCCCTCGTCCATTCGTGACGTCGACGTGCGGACTGCTGACGAAGGCTAAGACTGCGTAATTTTCGTTTCAAAAACTCCCGACTGAATTTTAAAGGACCGGAGCGACGAGCAGACCGGACGCGTGACTTGGTAGTCGGTGTTTCGGATGTGTACATCATGTATTTTTCCGATGAACTTGTCGTGGATGAAGCACTTATTGCTGAAGACCGACGGGGCAGTTCTAAAGACGCTCGACTAGTCTCGAGCAGTTGGAAAGATCGGTCAGTCCCACATAACATACACGTCTGATGGGCATCATAGCTTTTAAAGTAGCAGACGTCACACTCCCATAGACGGTTAATCTCCTGATCACTATGGAATGCGGACAGTTTAGTATACGAAATGGGTGCGGAGTGACCAAATGTACCTAGCGATGACGTCCTGGCGTAGCATGGTATCTGGCAGACCTCGCTGCTGGTCCATCGTTGCTTGCACCCGTCGTTTAAAGAAGAAGTTGTAGACTAAGCAAGTAAGCAATAAAGCTCCGACGATCATGTAGAACCAAATGCTATAACTGGCCGTCGAAGATGATAGACGTCGAGAAGGCTGGGATAGCAGCAGAACAGCATCCTGCCGAAGAAATGCACCACTGTATTCCCCTACGCTAGCATGAGGAAGAGCGAGTATGCATAGCAACAATGCATGTATCGTCGGTCTTCGTCTTCCAATTATTGGACGTATTCGCATTGTATTGGCCACGTTATGTGTAGTGAATGCCACTGTCGGATGATAAGGCAGAACGCAAAGTGATATAGCTAGTCCTTGGTGGAAGGCACGCCGTAATGGATGCTGATAGGAAAGCAGGTGCGGCGAAGCGTGCTGCGTTCAGCACTCCGACGCTTGAGAAGAGGGAGTAATGCTGATTCAATTATACCTTGACAGGCGTGTCAATGCATGTAGAATTTAACCTTCGCGCGACGTTCGGGAGACATAAGACTGGCGCTTTGGCCATCTTATTCATGAGAACCAGATGAATGATAGTAGACGTATCTTACAAGTACGTGCCTTTGTAAGCTTTATAAGACGAAATAGACATAGGATGTGCTCTTAAGTTCATGTAGATGTAGTTTTATCCCTTGAAGATTAGAGTCGTTTGTATGTAACTGCCACCGTCCGTACTTTCATTTGCAAAATGAGCTTTGACGACGCATTAAAACGAGCTGCCGGTGTACCCAAGGGAGGCATTTGCATGCTCGTGATTGACGCCCAGAATGATTTTCATCCGGGAGGGTCACTTGCAGTCGCTACTGCGAATGAAGACTCGAAACGCATTGCCGAGTTCATGGAAAAGCATGAATCCAAGATCTCGCAAGTTGTGCTGACGCTGGATTCGCACCAACGGTATAACATCGCGCATGGCATCTTCTGGGAAAATGCCAAGGGGGAATCTCCACCTCCGTTTACGCTCATCACTTCCAAGCAAGTGCAGGATGGAGAGTGGCTTCCAAAAGACCGAAGCCTCGTCGAATATGCTCAGCACTACGCTGCGTCATTGGAAGCAAGTGGCAAATTCAAGCTGTGCATCTGGCCAGAGCACTGCCTGATTGGATCTCCTGGACATAATGTTGTTACTCCAGTGCATGACGCTGCTGTGAAGTGGTCGAAGGAGTCACGAAAGCCAATCCAATATGTGATGAAAGGCAATAATTCATTTACGGAGCATTACTCGGCTTTAAAAGCTGAAGTCGAGCTACAGTATGACCCTCACACTAGGTACGCCCAAGTACATCTCGATCTCGATCTTCATACTGACACTTGTATCCTGATTTCTAGCTTGAACCAAGACCTGATTGCGGTTCTCAAGCATGCCAGAAAAGTAATCGTCTGCGGAGAAGCCAAGTCCCACTGCGTAAACTACACCATGCGCGACCTAGTGGACAACTGGCCATCCGACCGCATCCAGGACCTCATCCTCCTCGAAGACTGCACTTCGTCCGTCGCCGGATTCGAAGCCGATGGAGAGGTACACCCATCCACTACTACACGAAAGAAGCTATATACTACTATCAGGTGTAGAAATTCGTGGCGGATATGAAAGCAGCGGGCGTGACCGTAACGACTACCTCGGATGTCCAAGTGTAGCAAGGAAAAAGATAAAGGAATCTGAAATTCTTTTCTTTCGATGTTGGGTTTTCGTACTTGATCGGGAAGATCTATTGCCCGGATTCCACGTCAGACGACCTCAAAAACGAAAGAGGGGCCGTTCGGAACAAGCGAGCGAGCGTTCTAGGAGTCTCCTGTATCTCCCCCTTGATATCTACTTGGTATCTACTTTCAAAAACAAAAAGAAGCATGGCCCAAGATCTACCTATTACCGTTAGCGAACGGCTTAATGTATGCACTCTTATTATAATCGTAGCAGATCAATAGATCGCGTACCACCGATGGGCATAATAAGACTGATTTTATACTTTATTTGGATATAGTTGAGCTCGTTGGGCGTGAACTCGGATTATGTCAAGTTTGGCGCCACGACGATGGAGTCGGACAAGTACATTTGCGTTTGTGAACAACAGAATGGACAAACGTCGATTGTCATCATTGACATGTCGGACAACAATGCTGTCCAGCGACGTCCGATTAATGCTGAAGCAGCCATCATGAACCCCGTTAGTAAAGTTATTGCGCTACGTTCTGGCAATCAACTCCAGATCTTCAACCTCGAGCTACGAGCGAAGATGAAGAGCCACTTGATGAACGAAGCCGTCGTCTACTGGCGCTGGGTCTCGGTCAACACGGTGGCACTCGTGACTGCCAAGGCTGTCTACCACTGGAGTCTCGAGGGAGACTCGGCCCCCGTCAAGATGTTCGACCGCCACGCCAACCTTAGCGCTGGCACCCAGATCATCAGCTACGACGCATCGGAAGACGGCAAATGGCTTTTGCTCACGGGTATTTCACAAGGAGAAGGAGGACGCATCGTCGGCACCATGCAGCTCTACTCTGTCGACCGTAAGGTCAGCCAAGTCCTCCAAGGCCACGCCGGTTCCTTCACGACCATGACGCCTCCTGGTCGCTCGGACAAGGCACAGGTCTTAATCTTTGCTGGTACGAAGGGTGACTCTCCTCCTCAGCTCTTTGTGATGGAAGTCGGACGTGACAAGAACGCAGAGGGTGGTGTCTTCCGTCTGCCTCCTCAGAACATTCCTGTCGCCGCGGACGCCCAGAACGATTTCCCAGTCTCCATGGTCGTGACGCCAGAGGAAGACCTGATCTTCATGATCACCAAGATGGGCTACCTCTTCGTCTTTGACGCACACACAGGCAAAGCTGTGTCTCGCATCCGTGCGACGCAAGATACGGCCTTTGTCTGCTGCCTCGAGTCCAAGACCAAGGGCATGCTCGGCATCACGCGTCGTGGACAGGTCCTCCAGTTCGCCATGAACAAGGACAAGCTCGTGCCGTACGTCACGGGCACGCTTCGGGATTCCCAGCTCGCGCTTTCACTAGCCACGCGTCTCGATGCGCCAGGTGCCGAGGATCTCTACTTTACCGAGTTTGAGCGTCTGATGGCCTCGAACGACGTCCAAGGCGCAGCTCGACTTGCTGCTGCGTCCCCACAAGGCGTGCTTCGGACTCCTCAGACCATCCAGCGTTTTCAGCAGATGCCGGCGCAGCAGGGACAGCCGCAGCCAGTGCTCCAGTACTTCAGTGTGCTCCTGGAGAAGGGCAGTTTGAACAAACTCGAGTCACTAGAGCTCGCACGTCCAGTATTGATGCAAGGACGTGGTCAGTTGCTCCAGAAGTGGTTGGGCGAAGAGAAACTCGAGTGCAGTGAAGAGCTGGGTGACCTCGTCGCGCAGTCGGACACGAACCTCGCGCTGTCCGTCTACCTCCGTGCCCAAGTGTCGGAGAAGGTGGTCAACTGCTTCATGCAGCGTGGCGAGTTCGACAAGATCGTCCAGTACGCTATCCAGACAGGCTACCGCTGTGACTACACGTTCATGCTGCAGAACCTCGTGCGATCGAACCCTCAAGGCGCGTTGGACTTTGCGCAGAAACTCGCTACAGCCGAGAACGGTCCGTTCGTCGACATTAACTCGGTCGTGGATATTTTCATGCAGGTGAATCGCATCCAAGAGACGACGCAGTTCCTCTTGGAAGCTCTGAAGAATGACCGGCCGGAAGAAGGATACCTCCAGACGCGTCTGCTCGAAATCAATTTGCTGGGTGGATCACCACAAGTCGCGGATGCCATCCTATCGAACAACATGTTCTCGCACTATGATCGTCCGAACGTAGCGCAAATGTGTGAAAAGGCAGGGCTCTTCCAACGTGCTTTAGAGCACTACTCTGAGCTCTCGGACTTGAAGCGCGTGATTGTCAACACACAAGCGATTAACCAAGAGTTCCTCGTCTCGTTCTTTGGCACGTTGACGAGTGAAACGTCTATGGAGCTCTTGAACACCTTGTTGTCGAGCAACTTGCGTCAGAACCTCCAGATCGTCGTACAAGTCGCGACCAAGTACGCAGAGCAGCTCGGAGGTCAACAGCTCATCGATGTCTTTGAGAAGTACAAGAGCTTTGATGGTCTCTACTACTTCCTCGGCTCGATCGTCAACTTTTCTCAAGACCCGGACGTCCACTTCAAGTACATTGAAGCTGCGACCAAGATGGGACAATTCAAGGAAGTGGAGCGTGTCTGTCGTGACTCATCCGTCTACGATCCAGTCAAGGTGAAGGAGTTCCTGAAGGAAAGCAAGCTGCAGGACCCTCGTCCGCTCATCCACGTGTGCGACCGCAACGACTTTGTCGAAGAGCTGACGCAGTACTTGTACTCGAACAACTTGATGAAGTACATTGAGGTCTACGCGACCAAGGTGAGTCCGCAGAAGACTCCCATGGTCATCGGCAAGCTCCTCGACTTGGACTGTAACGAAGACTTTCTCAAGGAACTCCTCAACCAAGTGCAGCAGTGTCCTGTCGATGAGCTCGTGGAGCATGTTGAACGCCGCAACCGTCTACGTCTGCTCCAGCCGTGGCTCGAGACTCGCTTGGCGCAAGGTAACACGGAAACCGCGACGCACAATGCGATCGGTAAGATCTACATTACGCTCAACAAGGAGCCGCAGAACTTTTTGAAGAACAACCAGTACTACGATCCCATGGTCCTCGGTAAGTACTGCGAGAAGCTCGACCCGGCACTCGCCTTCCTCGCCTACCGTCGTGCTGCTGGCGAGTGCGACGATGAGCTCGTGCGTGTGACGACCGAGAATGGTCTCTTCAAGGACCTCGCACGATACCTCGTGGAGCGTCAGGACTTGGACTTGTGGGGTCGAGTGCTCGTGAAGCAGGAGGAAGGAGAGGAAGAGTCTCCTAGCCGCCGCGCGTTGATCGATCAGATCGTTCAGACGGCGTTGCCGGAGACGCAGAACCCAGATGAAGTGTCGACGACCGTGCGTGCGTTCATGAACGCAGAGCTCCCGAGTGAATTGATCGAGTTGCTGGAACGCATTGTGCTCCAAGGCACTGACTTTTCCGACAACAAGAACCTGCAGAATCTGCTCGTTCTCACGGCGATTAAGGCCGGGAAGGATAAGGTCATGGACTATGTCAATCGTCTCGACAACTTTGACGGTCCGGAGATTGCACGCATCGCGGTTGGAGAGCAATACGGTCTGCATGAAGAAGCGTTCGTGATCTACAAGAAGAGTGGACATCATGTCGAGGCGATTGAGGTCTTGCTCGACTATGTCAACGACATGGAACGTGCGTATGAGTTTGCCGATCGATGCAATGAATCAGCCGTCTGGTCTCGTCTAGCTAAAGCACAGCTCGAGAAGAGTCAAGTGCACGACGCCATCTCGTCGTACATCAAGGCAGACGATCCAGGTAGCTACGCGGACGTGATCTCTGCTGCCGAGCACCAGGACGACTATGAAGTCTTGATCCCGTACCTCCAGATGGCTCGCAAGTCGGTTAAGGAGCAATTCCTCGACACGAGTCTCATCTACGCTTTTGCCAAGTGTGAGCGATACTCGGACTTGGAAGACTTTATCTCCGCACCGAACGTTGCTCAGATCCAGAACATTGGCGAACGATGCTACGATGAAGGCATGTACCACGCTGCGACGTTGCTCTTTAAGAACATTAACAACAACGCTCGTCTCGCGATCTGTTACGTCCGTCTCGGCAAGTTCCGAGATGCTGTCGATGCTGCGACGAAAGCGAATTCTGTCGGGACGTGGAAGGAAGTCAACTACGCTTGTGTTGACGTCGGCGAGTTCCGTCTCGCTGGACTCTGCGGTCTCCACATTGTTGTCCACCCAGACCATTTGGAAGAGCTCATCCTCCACTATGAACAGCGTGGCCACTTCCAGGAGCTACTGAAGCTCTTGGAGCAAGGGCTTGGACTGGAAGGCGCTCACGCTGGTATCTTCACGGAGCTCGCGATCCTGTACGCCAAGTATAACACGAGCAAGCTCATGGAACATCTCAAGATCTTCCACTCGCGCATGAACGTGTCCAAGGTGCTGCGTGCTTGTGAGAAGGGTTTGCACTGGGACCACGCCGTCTTTTTGTACAAGGAGGACGGTCAGTACGACAATGCCGTTCGGACGATGGTCGACCACCCAGTCGCCTTCGCCCATGACCTCTTCCTCGACTGCATCCAACGTGTGCGCAACCAAGAGATCCACTACAAGTCGATTAACTTTTACTTGGAGCAGCACCCGATGGAGCTCAACCGTCTACTCCAGGTCTTGACGCCCAATCTCGACCACGCACGTGTCGTCCACCAGTTGCGTAAGGCCATGAGTATCGACCTAGCGATCGAGTACCTCCAAGACGTGCAGAAGGAGAATCTGTCGGCTGTGAACGAAGCGTTGAACGAAGTGTACGTCGAGGAAGAGGATTACGCTAGCCTTCGTGAATCCATCGAAGCGTACGACAACTTTGATCAAGTCGCTTTGGCGCAGAAACTGGAGAAGCATGAGCTGCTCGAGTTCCGACGTGTCTCTGCACTCTTGCACCGTATGAACCGCCGTTACAAGCAAGCGGTCAAGCTGAGCAAGCAAGACAAGATGTACAAGGACTGCATCGACTGTGCTGCGGATTCGGAAGATCCAGAATTGGCCGAAGATATCCTTCGATTCTTTGTCGGTGAGCAGGACAAGGAAGGATTCGCGGCGACCTTATTCACGTGCTTTAAGCTGATCAAGCCGGATGTTGCGATGGAACTTGCGTGGCGCCACGGGTACACGGACTTTGTCATGCCGTACATGATCCAGTACGTCAAGAACACGGACGAGAAGATCAAGGAGCTTGATGAGCGTACCCGTGAGGAGGAGACGACGCAAGATGCGCCGCAGATGGATGCTGGCTTTGGAATGGGCGGCATGCAGCCGATGATGCAGATTGCTGCGACGCCGTACAATGATCCGAACCAGTATGGCGGTGTCGGCATGAACCCTGCGCTCGGCATGAGCGGAGGAAGCATGCAAGGAGGAATGCAGGTAGGCATGCAGGGAGGCATGGGTATGAACGGCATGGGCGGTATGGGTGGCATGCCCCAGAACTATGGTGGCGGATACCAGTACTAGGTCTTTCAGGATAAGGACTCGGTCGAGGACACCGCCAGGTAGCCTTTTTCTAGATGGTGGACGAGGAGTGGGCGATGCGCTATGTCTGTTTTCTTTCTTTTAAAAATTTGCTTTTCCCTTTAGGATCGGATGCTGAGTGTTTTTGTTGATGGGTTGGGCGAAGGATATGACACTAGGACGGTACTAATGTCCTGTTCGATCCTCGTTGTTTCTTGTCTGGAGTAGCTGTAGCTGCTTATGCTGTTTGATATGGATCAGGCATTTGCTTTAATCACCAGATGCAATTCCACTTGAATTGACGTGAGCGCTTGAAGCTGATTATCCTATCAAGGCCGGAAGTACCAAGTTACATGGATGACTTTATGAATTTCTTGAAAGGGATGCGAGAAATACTCGAGTGTCATCTTTTGCTAACTGCTTGAGTGCCACTATTTTAGATGCCAAAATGCAGCGAGGATTGTATACGTTAAATACGTCGAGCTTACTATCTAGATCAATATAATCTCTAGTAGCCCTAAAGCTTCTCAGTTTATAGCGACTGCACTAGAGACCAACAATGCACGGATTAAAACTGAATATCTGTTCTACTGCTCTTCTGACATTTTTCGTACTCTACATTTCCGAGTTTAATGAGGCGTTCCTTATCTTTAATTACCACAAGTCTAAACGTACGCGTTGACAATCTACTTGACTTTATGCTCTAGCAGTGAAGGTTGAAAGTAAGAAGTAGACGATAAGATGCATCAAGCGCCACATGTGAGACGGTGATATGTGCATAAGATTTACATGCCTCTACCAATTAATTTGTTCGTATTCTCATACATTTCTAACTGAAATCAATTAAGTATCGATATATGACACAAATTCACAAAAACCCGCGCAAAATTCGAAAACACTAAAATGGAAGCAGCGATCTCACAAGTGGAGCATGGTGTTAAGAAACTATTTAAGAATCCTTCTCGACTGCCAGTAAGCAGAAACACAGCAGAAGAACAGCATCTGTGCGAATGCAAAGGATCTTGTGCCATACCATGTGAGTTTGATAGCTTGCGTCGATTTCCAGTGCTCTACCGTCACGTATTAGACGAATGGCGGCGATGCTTTCAGCTATACAAAACCAATTTCGACACAGATCGATCTGCACGTTGTTTCTCGCATCTTTGCTACTCGATGCGTAGCTCTGGACTCTTGCACAGTGACGCAAACGACGTATTAGAACGACTTGTCCATCTCGTGCCTCCATTTATTATCTTACACATTGTCACGGACACGAAAGCACCGCTTCCATTGCGACCTCGACTTTTACTATTTATTGCAGCTTTAAAAACGTTATCTGTAAGTGATTTAACGCACCATTCCAAGAAAGCTGAGGACTGGGTAGTGACGAACCAAGAGCTTGCAGACTGGATACAGGAAGCGACCGACTCCATTCAGTCGATCTTAACAGAGTCCATCAATGTGCTCAAGTATTCTAAACAGACGATGCAAGAAGATGGGCTGCGCACACCAACCAAAAAGCGTCGACGGAGTAAGATGGAGCAGGATAAACAGAATCTAGGTCATCTACAGCATACCAAGTGCGACTTTTGCATGCTCCAGGAAGATAGCAGTCTCACATCATTCAAATCGTTCTGGTCGGAATGGGATGCAATTGAACAGCAGCTATCAAATGCTGTCCGAACAATACAGCACCGAGATAAGGATGGAGATCTGTCGAACGCTTATAAGTCTCTATCCTTTCTCTCCGAAACATTCCGTATGCTACATACAAATGACAGCTCTGCTTCTATAGCCACAAGTATCCACAGGAGTCTTAGTCAAATCCCGACAGCGTCATCAAATGGCGAATGGAAGGATGCGGATGAGAGACAAGTAGAGTCTCGAATTTCAAGAGAAGAATACCATCGTGTAGCACAGGAAGTTATCAAAGCAAACACAGGCAATCCCTCCACTGAAGTGGGCGTATGGAACAGCGTATGGCATCGGGCTGTCCAGAATAACTCCACACACGACAACATTCCTCTACCCACAATTATTTGCCAATGCTGTGAGGTAGATATTACGTGTATATCGATGACAAGCTTAGACTTTACGACATCTACCTACACAACCGTTGTTCAACAATTTGGATATCAGTTACTTGTACGGCTAGTCCAAAAGTCAGCAATATCTTTCGACAAACTTCTTGAAAGCTTTTACATGACGTGGGACACAACACGGAGTGAACAGCGTCAACATACAGGTGCTATATCCCATCAAAGGACTGAATTCAAACAGACTTCAATAGGTGGAATGCTACAAAAGTATCTGTACGAGATCATATCTCGTCAATCGATAAGCGATCAAGCTCTAAGCGTAAACATCGAATGGTTTCGCATTTTGTTTGAGATATTTGGACCTGATAAAAGTCCAGAGACATGGATGCTTATCATCCAACTCGTCGAAAAACGATCGACAGACCAACCTCCAAGCCCTACAACGTATTTGAGCATTCTTGCTAGCTTACAGAGGCAACAAGCATCTGGAAATTGGACTAATACCGCTGCAGTCTTGTTCATCCGCACTTTAAAAGCCTTCATACAGTACCAACTAAGTGAAATCATCGTGACAAATGGCAGCAATTGCCGACAGGATCGAGAAGCACTATCAACCCCAAGGTCGGACGATTTTGTGCAATTTCAGGGAATCATCACGAGCATTGTAAAGCAGCTGGAGATACAAGATGTAGGTCAGCTACTTGCCAGTATCATCGAATCGGATGGCTTACGCACTGGTAAGCATCAAGTATCCGAATCAAGTGGCTTGTGGTACTTGGGACTCTTGCACTACTTGTTTCCTGCCTTCAATCACTACATCACTCCAAAAGTACCTTCGAAGAAACCAAACAGAAAGCAGATGCGAAGTACATTTATTTCCATTCTCTCCTCTGCTTATAGTGAGCTGAAAGAGGCTAATGCTCAACTAGCCTTCTTACCATCCTTCCTTCGATTCTGTAGAGCTTGGGATGCCTACTGTGTGGACACCTTTGTACAAGATAAGACTAGCACTAGTGAATGGGGAATCGACTTTCTTCAGCAAACGTTTGTATATACCGACATCCTATCGTACTTTGATACGAAAGGAAAGTTACAGCAAGTGGATGCGTCAAGCCAAGTGATGCTACGTTCCCTTTTGCAAAAGCCAAACTCAATGCCGACACACTTGAAAGAGAAGAGCGAGTACATTTGCAATTTTCTCGAAAGCTTAAGACGTTCTGGCCCAGACGACATGACTTATGCAGCTATCAAAGATGACACGTCATCAATGCAAGAAGAGTTTACAGATTTATCAGCAGCACTGGCACATGCTGGAAGAGCGAATACTCTACTGCAGTATACGCTACACAAATACAGAGAAGGAGACGAGTCGGTTCTGATGCAGGTCAAGACGAATGTGGAGAGATGGGTCATACTAATTGGTCAAAAGAGTGGAGAACAGCTTGTTGGTAAAGAGACTAGATCGGAGCTAGTACTACTTGCGTGCCAGTTGCTTTACCACTTCCCCAAAGTCACTGGAAACATTGAAGCACTACAAACACCAGTGACGCATCACGTTCGAAAGACAGTCGAGAGATTTATAACTGGTCTTTCTGAAAATGGAGAGATCTTATTTCCAAATGATACCACTGCTGTGGCATCGACATTTTCACTAGAGCTTACGCTGCGTGCATACTTGTCTGCTGTCATGCTACCTGACCTTGCGGACTTCACACGCCTGATCATTCAGTCAACACTACAGGCCAAGAGTGCGACTGATGTTACTCAGATGATGGACCTTGCTATTCGCTTTCAGCAGTCGATCTTACATGAAGTCGTGAAGAAAGAGATTAAACAGGCAATGCACCTGTCTGGTCCAGACTCAGTAAACATGATAGGTCAGACTACTAGGACGAAGAACGCTTTGCGAATGTTGAAAGCACCTTCCTTCACGACAGTCTTCCACCTCGATTGGGATGTGCATCTCTTCGGGGCTGATGAGGCAGTGGATTGGATGGAGCTTTGCTTTCGACTGTGTCTGCAAGGTGATAAGGACGATGCTAGAAGGCTGTTAGAGCAACTAGTAAAGTGTTTTGAGTCCAAGGCTGAGAAGGCATCTCTTGCAAAGGCATATTGGCTAGCTGCTTTGTTATCTAGTGCGACACTACTTACTTATAAAAGTGTATTACAAGATGCAAGCTCGAAACTGCGTGATGCATCTGCGTTTGTTCTACAGCAACTTGACTTGGGCGGGGCAGAGTATGAGGCGAATGGCATTGTCCAACAGTGCTGTCACGTCAAACTGCTCGAGTCGAACAGCTTAAATAGAGGCAGCTGCATCCTCAAGAAGGTTTACGTACACACCGACGGAGTTACTATTTTCGATGTCAGTGGGATGCAGCTTGAGCATCATCTTGTACATCAATTTGGACAGAGACTGTTTAATCGGGATCAAGTAGACCAGAGCGGTGTGAACGACCCATTCCGACTTGTCTTTCTACCGTGCCACTTGTACCTCAAGGCTGCGTTGAGGCATTCTCAGCAATTCTTGTACATTCCATCCAGCTCCGAAGACAGCAAGGCATGGGAAAAGGCTTTTCATGACGCCATCCTCCAGTTCTACCTTCCCATCGAATTCCAGAACGACACCTTCCAGCTACTATTGGTATGGCTACAGACTTGGATGGATGCTAGTTTGAAGAGAGGAGAAATGACATGCCGTCTGGTGTCTTTGTTAGCAATGCAGAGACGACTCTTCCATCGATTGTGCAATCGACTGCGCCCGAAAGACTGTCGAGACAGCTTCCAACTGCTTGAGTCGATGCTCGAGTGGACACTTGTGGATACAGAGGTAGACGGTCAGACTAGTCGAAAGATATCAGTAGTACAAGAAGCCATTTCTGAACTGGACTTGATCGACGTCATCACTCGGTCTACGCAAGAGTTGACATGGGAAAAAGTCATCATTTCGATGGAAAGGATTCAGAATGATGGCAAGCAGATGAGGTTGGATGACGAGATCACTTTTCATATCCTGGAACCCCTCTTCCAAGTTCTTTTGTTAGTCTCATTAAATGATGGTACTGACTCTACACCTATGGAAGCTGATCGACTACCTTCCTCACTTCCAGGAGCAGCAAATGCTTTCCAAAATTGGTCAAAGAGGATGCTTGTGATGTACGGGTATCTTGGCTATGAAAGATGTAAATGCATGTTGGAAGACTTGTCAAAGACTTGTTCGCGAGAGGATCGTACATGTTCATCTAGAGACTGAACAATGAATAAACGTATCAATGTGCATGACTTTGTCTATCTCTCCACTCTACAATGAACGAATGTCATCTTATTCGAAAAGTCACTAGCATTTACTGTGGTGCATGTCCTCCTTGTTCTTGTCCTTCCGGGTGTCCTTGACCTTGCTCTGCTTCCTTGCTCAAATGACGTCGAAGTCGAGCTCGACGAATGTCCCGAATGACGCCACTGCGCATGAATTTCTTCTCTTCCTTTTGCTGATAATGAGCATAATAGACAGCCGAGATAGCTCCAACACTGAGCGTGGAGAACACCACCACTGGCAGTATGGACGAGAGACGTCTGCCCTTGGTCATTGATCTATCGGCTTGTGCCACTCGCTTCGTCTCAGATAGACGTTGATCCCAGCCGATAATAGACATTCGATCTTAGACAGACACATCAAGTCTTGGAGGAACATGTACATCGGACCATGGCAAGAATACCGCTTAGCAAAGCTACAAGATGATGCTGTGCAAAAGTTGCAAGAGCAGTGGCAACTTCAGCTGCACGAGAAGTTGGTGGAATCTGGAGATCCAAGGTATGAGAATGGAGTGAGCGTACTCGCTAGATGATGACTTCTAATACATGAGCATAGACTTCGTGAGCTCATGGAGCAGTTGCCACTTACACTACCTGCTCTGGATCCAAACAAAGTACACAAGAAGCGTCCAAAGCCACGACCGCCCATATGCTCTCGTTCATCTCATCGAGATGAAGAAGGTCACAGTCATAAGCAGACAAGCAGTAATCAAGAATCACACGAGATACCCGACAATCACGACCACGCAGGGTCAGCAAGTCAAAGGAACTCTTATGTGAACTATAAAAAGCCAAAGCGTAAAACGAAAAGCAAATCGAAGGACAAACCAAGTTTCGCCAAAGAAATGGAGAAGCGTAAGAAGAAATTTGCGAATTGGTTGAAACAACCACCATCCGACTCTTCTACTTCCAACGAGGAGATTACTACAGTTGAGAGTAGTGATATTGGAAGTACGACCAAATTGCCGAGAATCAACTATAATGGCATAAATGTGCCACCTGAGAATGGACATGTGCTTGTCGAGCAACAGGAAGCGACTATCTTACCTCCACTGTACAATCTGAGTATTGCGGAAGGATGCACAGACGGTGTTGGTGCTAGTGATATGGAAAGACAGGATGTGACTGATGAAAATGAAGAGGAGGAAGTAGATTTGGAAGCGTCTTTGGATGAAGATGCGGTCAACGATTTGCTGAATTGGACAGATAATCTAGAGAGTTTTGACGCTGGATGAAGGTAGCGCTTTGTAAAATTATTAAAGCGAAATTTTGTTCGAGACTTCGAATAGAGTTAGTTTAAATCGGATCAAAGGATAATTCGGATGATCTCCGTCGCTTTAAAGAGCGATTTGGCTCTTCCCATTTCGACCTAGCTTCTCGTGAAGTCTACGAATCAAAAAGTTTGTTAAACAAACAAAGTGCAAGTGTGAGCAAAGTGCAGAAAACCTTCTTGCTGCTGCGTTCTTCATAGTCCTGATTATTTGAATAGGAGGTAGCATTATGAGCGACTATATGCATCGAACAGGGACAAACGCAATGTTAATATGTTCTGATAAAAATCACATCAGGAAGAAACTAAAGCATACTTTGCTTCGACAAGGGTCGTGTGTCGTATGTTGCGTGGTATGTCGGAGGCTGAGTCAGCTACATAAACACAATTTTGTCAGTCTTAATGAACCACTTAAAGTACCTAGTTAAGAAAGCTGCGTAAGACTAAAATACATTAAGCATTGCATATGCCATCTCCAAATCGTGTACCTTGCTGTTCATTTGCTGTCTCGTTCGGACAGATTGACAGGGTGTACTGCTCGGCCAGTTGCTAGTGAGATGTCCAGCTTGCTGATTGTCTTCCTTGTCGCGTAGTATGCGTGGTAACTCCATCGACTTGCGGTATCAGCTTTTCGCTGTTTTGTCGGTCAAATGTGTCGAACTGTACCACTCGATCCAGAAGTGTGCCAGATGGAGACAACAAAGTCGCGACACGAAACGCTAAAATGGTCGAGAGCTCCGGTGCATTCTTGCATGCAGCTATTTTACAAATTATAGTGCCTCCAGTGGCTTTGTATGTGCCTCGACGGATGTAAGTTCCTATATAAGAGCTTGTGCAACCATCTATGTTTGTATGCAGCGTTGGAATGGATGCATCGTGGATCTACACTTGTAATAATGGTCGATCTCATCATCAAATGCATAGACTAGGTTATTCTCTTGAGGAGAATGTGGTGTCAGCTTTGCTATGTGCCACTGTGTTTAACATTTTGTTCTACACTGTGGTATCTGTGTGGATTGCGAAGGAACGCCGTCAACCTCTGGTGCGTGACTTTAGCTAGTGATCATACAATGACAGACGAACGCTAACATTGCTCTGCCACGCCTCCCACAAATGCAGTTCTCTACATTTTTAAACGCCTTAATTGGTCTCTTCATCGGCAGCTGTGTGCTTTATGTCACAATCATATTGTTCGGAGCACCAGTGTTCGAGTACTCTCTTCTATCTTTACTGCCACTTCATTCAAATCTTACCAATATTCATGTACCAGGTTGATCAATCGCACGGCACTTCTCTCTATCTTCATTTCAGCTAAATCGTTCTTGCCATTGACAAGCATTCTCGGTCTACAGCATGCACATTGGATCGACGTCGTCCTGAACTTGAAGTGAGCTAGTTTCTGAAAGCAGTACACGGCACCCCATGTCTAATCATCTTTCTATAGATTCCGGAATAAAACAGACTTATTCATCGCAACATCATTCATCGGATCTATCCTTGGCGGGTACTTTGGAGCATTGCCGATACCACTAGATTGGGATGAGCCGTGGCAGGTAACGTGCTTTTCTTAAGTCCTACATATATAAAGCAAGTGCAGTTGAACTAGAACGTCGTACTCATCTCTCATCATAGCAATGGCCGCTCACTTGCGTCTACGGAAGCACTTTAGGACAATGTATCTCATCGATCATCTTTATTGTGCTGACTTCCCTTCGCCCCGAGTTGCTTGCTCAAGACTCCAAGAAAGACTTTTAAAAGCGATAAATCCAGTTCCATTAGAGAAAAAGTTTATTGCGACTATACTGCACTTGGTCCCATTAGTAGGTAACTAGCTTTAAACGCTGGCGTCTTGACATAAGCAGACAGCTTCGATCTCGCCAAGTCGCCTTGATCTTGAAACAGATAGCCGATCAATCGTCGTCGCTGCCGTGCATTCGCAAAGCTCAGGAACTCGACAATGTGGCTGAGCACAGCATCCTTCGGTCCAGATCGTAACACCTCTAGACACTCGACAATACTCTCCATCGAATGCATCACAGTCGACGTATCCGTCTTCATGACCGTCAGCAGTGTCTGACAGACACCAGTCATAACCGACTTTGGTAGGTCTGTAGCATACAAGAGATTGGACAGCGCAATCGACCACTTCGATAAATCTCTCGGGGAAGGGGAGAGTCCGACGTCTGCCTTGTCACACGCAGACTGAATCCGCTTTACATTCTGCTGCACGTCTGCTTCATTCACTTGAGCTTGCAAGAGTGAGAAAGGAGCTGGCGCGAGTTCCGTCACAGCTGCTTGTGCGCGAGAAACGAAAGCATCAAGCTCTCGCTGCTCTTCCACGGATAAACACTGAGAAGTGCGTGACGTGGCAGCAGTCGTCGATAGAGCTTGCCGTAATCTCAAACCATCATGACGAAGAGAAAGCAACTCGCCAAAGGCCTTGGTATCGGCATGTGTCGAGTACGCTGACATCACATTCTCAATGATAGTGTAGTTAGATGCCTCGACTAGTAGACCAAGCGTGCGTTGGCAGTCGGAGTCAAGTGCATCGAACAGCAACGACCACGTTCGTGAGACTAAGCTGTAGAACTCTGCCGTCGGCTGTCCAACAATCACTTCCAAGAGCTCAACTAAAAAGTTACAAACAGGTTCGACGAGCACATCTGGTCGTCGCTTTAGAAGCGGACGAGCGACTTCCAACGTCGTCAACACACTTTGATAGAATGACAGGTTGCTATACAACTGCGCAAGTGACGCTTTGCCTGCTATTCTCTGCAGACGTCGAGGCAGCCACAGTGTCATGACTAACGGAGCAGCAATGACAAGTTCTCGAAAGCGATCAACTGCGTCTAGACTACCAGTATCCAAGTTCTCAAGTGTCTTGTCAACATGCTGAAGGAACTGCTCCAAGTTCTTCAATTCAGTAGTAGAGGAGCTACTCGCCAAGGTATGGAAGTTGACAAGAGCTTCCCATCCTGGTTGTAGCTCACTCAGGACCTCGGAAGTCAGAAGCGGGTCCTTCGAGTACACGATCGTCACCATGTCTTCTTGTATATCGACATTTAGCTCATTAAAACGAGGCACACTCTTTACATGCGCATTGGCTGCTAGTACAGCATCCATGAGCAGTATGAACTGATCGTCGTCTTCCTGTGCTCGCGTTAGATCGAACAGAGGCTGCAAAAGTGTCGATAAATCGGTAGCATCGCGAGACAAGTGTTTACGAAGGATTGATACGTTTTTAATCAGACTCGTCCATCCATGAATGCAAGCCATGTCCATTCGGAAAAAGTGTCCACATTCCATCCATTTCCTTCCACCCTCGTTCAAGCAAGTGACAACTAGCTCAAGTGTTCGAAGGATACTGTCAAAGGAATTTACGTTGCACGTTTGAAGACCGTTGCCAAGAACAGAAGAGTGAGCTATGCGCTGCATGAAGCTATGCATCGCGACTGCTGACAGCGAGTGGAGACTGCTTGAGAACGCCTGACGAAGGAAAGTCAAGCACTGACGTTGATGATGCGCGTTCTTACAAGTGATGATGTGCCCAACAACATCCATGAGGACTGACGCTAGTCTCTCACTTGCAGCAGGAGAATGGCAATAGAGATGAAGAGCATGCAAGATAGACGTGTGCATTCGCCACGTCTCCATTACCGACGCGTCTGAGCTCACACAAGTTTTTATCATCCCCTCTATCGATGCATACGAGTACTCGTTCGTATCTTCTGTCTTAACTTTTCCAACCGCCTCATTGAAGACCTGTGGACAATCTTTCTTGCCAAAGTACTCTGTCTTGAACATGTCTGCCGTCGTCACTGACTTTGGGCTACTACTACTTGCAGGAGTCATATTTACATCCTCCGACTTGTCTTTCCAAGTTGTGAATAAGCCAGATACACATGCCACTTGCTCGTCGTCGGAGGTTGAAAGTGAATGCTGTCGGTCTTGGAAACTACTAAACGACATCAAGTCATCTACTTCACTTACAGTATGCTTATCAGACGCAAGTGTACGCTTTTTAACCCAATCCAAAAGTCCGTCCAGTGCAGTTTTGGTCGAGGACTGGTTCTTTAAAGACTGCTTCATAGCTTCCAAAAACACATGAATGGAAGAAGCTGCTACTTGTGTCGATTCGACTCCCACTGACGTTTGCATCTCGTCTTCCACTTTCTTTTCATTCGATTGGATCGAAGTCATTAAACACTTTACAATCACATCAACGACATGTGCAGAAAGACCAGATTTAGTCAGTAGCGTCCACTTTTCTCGAAGTGGCAATGCTTGAACTGCAGATGCACTCACATGTGCATCCTTGGACATGAACGCAAGCTTACTCATAACTTCAGAAGGATACAGCTTTGGATCTTTCGAAGCAAGCAGTCCTGTACTTGCCATCATACCTTTACTAGCCTCCTTCTTTGGGAATAAGCAGCGGACGATACTGCGGAAGCTTGACGATAACTCCTGATTTCTACCTTCTCCATGTGCATGAGGAGAGCACAATAGATGCAGTGTACCGATGGTAACGCACACTGGTAGTTTAATCTCACGCACGTTGTGGGAAGAGTCGACGACGTAGAAGATCTTGCATTCCGATAGATTTGCCGCAAAGTTCGCTTTGACGCTAGGCTTCCCACGCAACTGTGCACTAATCGCTCGCCACAGGACCTTGAGGGCAATGCCATAGATATGCTCATCTTGCAGTAGCAGATCCGAAACAAATTCTCGATTGACCAAGAGCTTCCCAAACGTTGTCGCAAGTAGTATACTCTGGTCGATATCATTCAAACCAGCATCTTCCGTCTTATTTTTCAATCCTTCCGCACCGCTCGATTCTTCCCAAAAGTCGTATAATGCTTGGACACCGAGACGTAGAGAGGCAAGAGATGACTCCATCTCTAGCAGCTTTTCAAGTGAAGAAAAGATTCGACTGCGCATATCAGCGTACCAGTCCATCTTGGCGATCTGGTTTAACCACTGGAAATTAATATCATCATCTAATGCTACAGAAGGACTATCGTTGCTGCATGTGAGGAGGTATAAGACACGAGAAGCTGCGCGACGAGTAGATTGCTTGTCGGACATGAGGCAGTCGAGGTAGTAGCCAATAATCTCCGAGCAAGACGGACCACTCTTCACTTTTGGTTCGAAAATGTACTCTTTCAACTTCGAAAGTAGCTTTGGTACAAGTTGACGCAGCATCTTTTCATTCTTTTGCGTCCACTCGGCAGTGCTTTGATCGTTTAAAGCACTCGTGCCTTGTTCTGCTAGCAAAAGTAGCTTACACAGACATCCGGATGGAAGGTACTCGACGGTTTCCATGTCTTCGCACACAATATCGACGATCCAAGATGAATCTGTCGCTGCACCAGACGTTGCATCTAACGACTCGCTTCCAGTTACCATTTCCATCAAAAAGTCATTCGATCGAGATTGACGGAGACGAGTGCCAATGTGGAACTTCTTGTCTAACGTATACAAGTGGTCTAACACTGGTTGAGGAGGTTCACGTGCCATACCTTCCGGCTCAAACACCATCGGCGGGTCTTCACTGAACGGCGGATTCTGTCCTACCTGAAGAAGCAACTGACGTTCATACTCACTAAGCTGTTGGTTTCCTTGCTTGAGTCCTTCGACATTCCCCCGGTGTTTACCTAACAGCCGTTCATTCTCCGACTCGACCGGGATGAAAGAGTACTTTCCTGTAATCGCCATCTGCATCAGACAGCGCAGCATGGGTACATGCTGCCACAAGTAATCACCTACAGTGGATGGATTAAAGGCTGCGAGTACCATGAGAACAGAGCAGACGATCCAGTAGCGGTTGGAATGACATAAATCGACGTCCTGGTTGATCTGCTCTCGACTGATTTTAACAAGCGCAAACAGATTCTCTAGAAAGCTCACGTCCTTCACTTGGACACCAACGACACCACCGTTCTGTCGATATACCGCCAAATCACTCTCTCGGTTCTTCCACTGACTCTCTCGACGTAGTTGGCCATCAGCTGCTCGACACACGACAGTCTCTAGCGTCCGAAGTGCCTCTGTCCTGTCGACGGCAGAACAGGTTGCATAGAGCGTCGTGAGCATCCCAAACGTATCTTCATGAAGCGGAATGTCCTCTTTCGTCGACTGGAAGCACGTACGATCATGCTCCGTCGGGTGAACGTCCGACGGAATGTCGAGAAACAAGAGTCTTTTGACAATCACTTCGTACAACATCTTTTCAAAAGGTGACGCACCAGTTAGACTGAATCGCTGGAACAAATCGAGGCAACACACCACAGCACTGCGTTGTGCATGTGCAAGTGCTTGTAACAGCTCTTCCTTTGCACGCTCATGGACTTTAACAGTGTGCTTGTTGTCTGCATTTGAGCTGCCAGGAGTACCTGCTGTACCTTCATTCGTACTCGAGGTACTGCCAGGAGGTGTCGAGCCACCATGCTTTCCGGAAGCTACTTTTGCCTTTGGATCTCGACTCCCGAGCTTTGGCATTCGGGAGAGACTACCCGACTGCGGTCCTCGGCGAGACAAGGACTGCGTCGCACCGAGTTTCACGGCCGGTCCGATGGAGCTATTGTTTCCTCCAGACCGCCCCGATCCACTCGACTGCTGGATCTGAAGGCTCTTGACGGCCGTCCCACGCATGAAGAGCACCAGCCAGGCGATACTAGCGACAAGACCCATGTGATCTGCAAGTCTAGAATCAGCTACCTTTGTTAGAGTCTCCCAATGCGGTTCATTGTCCAGGAGACTGGTGCACAACGCCTTGATGTCCACTTGTTCAAACGTCAGTTGTGTTAAAATCTTCTTGGCGACGGATCGCAATACAGGTGCAAACTCTGACGTTGCAGCTAGTTCTCGAAAGACATGTGCAAGTTCCGTACTAGCCACTGCGCCTTGATGCACCATGGGAACTGTATAGAACGAATCATCTGATCTGCCTACGACAGAGCTCGAGGATGCGTGGGATCGAGCAGCACGGAAGATGTGCTGCAGCATCTTCATGTTGTCTACGTCTTTCCCAATGTTATTCGGACGTTGACGAGATACGTAGACGGATAGTCCGAGCTTGAGGTATGCTCTGTTCTGTAGGACGAGACGCGAGATGGTTTCGACTTTCAGTTGGAACATGGTCGACTTTAACTTTAGTTTTAGCAATAAATCGACTGTCTTCATGTCCAGGGTCTCAGTCGTTGTGCAGTGGTTGACGATCTGACTAAGCAAGTCTTTCGCTGGCCCTTTTACAGATGGATTCTGTAGCCACGTCTCCATGTGCTCTGCTCCACCTACTCTTGCTTCCGGTAAAGATACAAAGTCTAATAGCGTCAAGATGAGGTTACGAGCAGCATTGCTGCCTCCACTACCAAGTGACGAACTCGAGTGACTACTGCGCTCCTTGTCCAGTTCTCCTAAACGAAACTTGATGTGCTGCGTGCATATTCCATAGAGTTCCGTCATGGTCTTTTCACCATGATAACGTTGACGGATGAGACTGTCGCCACTTGCTGCTGTAGGCGTCTTTAGCAAGGTCTTGACGTTCTGGACAAAGACTTGGCTGAGCTCATGATCGACCCACGTACGTCCGGTGACAGAGTCATCTAGAAACACTTTCACGGTATCCACTGGCCATTCATCCTGACCTTTTAACACTTGAACGAGGACGTTGGCGATGAGCACTGGCAATGGGATTTCTGCGTAGGACTGAGAGGATGCAGGAGATGAGCGAGGGTTTTTACTTGCAAAGTCAGAGACACTAGACGTGTCTTTTACACCAGCGTAATGCTTCGATCGTAGCATGCGTAGTAAGTACTTTTGGACGGACGCTTGACGGAATCGTTCGACGTCCTCCTTGACAACTTGTAAGAAACCGACGGTGAAGAGACGACTAGGAGATCTACCTGTCTTGATCACCTTGTCACACAAGTCTGTGATTGCCGACAGCAGGTCCTCTTCTGACTTTGGTGTGCGTAAGGTTTCTCGAATGTCCTGGAAAGGCACTTCGCTCGAGCTAATGTCTTCGATAGGTGTAGCCGGAGAGTTCGGACGAGACTTTTTCATCATCCGCCTAGCTGGAGAAGCGTTCGGTGTGTTCACAGCAGATGAAGATGCGTCCGAAAGCTTCCGTTTCTGACCACTGGTACTGCCACTATCATCCTCGTCTTTACTAGAAGTATCTTCTTTCTTTACTACCTTGTTTGGCATTGGTCGGTTAAACGGGGTTTTTGGCTTCGGACTCTCTTCTTTCATGCTGACTTCAGAATTGTCACTATCGTCGTCATCATCGACAATCTCTTTTCGCGTCTTAGGCACCTTTCCAGTGTCCTTATTCGCTTGAGACGCTCGAGTCTTGGCTGCTCGTGTTTTTGTCGAGGCAGAACGGAGTGGAGTTGCACGTCCACGCGTTGGTCGTGGCCGTTCTTTCGTCTCCTCCTCTTCGTCCGCATCTTCATCTTCCTCCTCGTCATCGTCTTCTTCTTCATCTTCTTCAGCATCCTCTTCACTTTCCTCCTCTTCCTCTTCCTCCTCTTCCTCTTCATCATCATCTTCTTCTTCTTTGCCTTCTTTCTCCTCCTCCTCTTCATTACTTTCATCATCATCATCATCGTCGACTCGACGTCGAGCTCGCTGACTGCGTGTAGTTACTGGCGTCGGATCCTCTTCTTCTTCCTCTTCCTGTTCGACCTCATCCTCTTCCTCTTCTGAGTCATCATCTACAACATTCTTTCGACGCAGCACTCGGCGCGTCGCCTCCCTCGTCGATCGGCGCTTCATCCGTCCAATTTGTACTTTGCTCGATTTGTGTCTGTGTGCTCTTGAGTTTTACTCAATCCTAGAGCTCCTACAGAATTAATAGCCAATCGCATATGTCTGATTATAACTTCAAGGAGACTTTCTCTGACAAACTATCTTTACAAACTTGACAATGGTAGACGCTGTCGTTATAAACTACCTGTAGGATACGAGAGAACTACAATCGAATGAATAACTTTTGTCACAAATAAAAACGGATCTACTAGTTGTATATGGTTCATTTTTATCTTCCGGATTTCGCTACTCCTATAGAGAGGCTGGGAAGAGAATATTCGGAAATCTCTTCGCTACAACCGCGAACTCGTCGAAGGTTAAGACGTTGTCACGATTTCCGTCTTTTTGCGACGCCGCCATTATTGTGTCCGCCTTACGGGCCACCTCGGCCTCACTCGACGCCATGTGGTTCGCTTTCAGGATACGAACAAGCTCCGCTCTCGTGAGCACTCCGTTTCCATCACTATCGTAGACTAAGAAGGCAAACTTGAGCTTCTCTTCCTTCTCTGCACCGGAAAAGTTGGAAAGCGCGATAGAGAACTCACGCATGTCAATCTTCCCGATGCGTTCATTATCAAAGAGTTGGAAGACTTTTTGACACACTGGCGACGGATCCACTTGCATAACTTCACAGAACTCCGCGTAGTCAACTAGACCAGAGTCGTCTTGATCTGTTGCTTGGAACCGTTTATACGCTTTCTTCACACTTTCTGACTTGATCCCATTGTCCCGAGCAAACTCCTCTAAAGCCGACTTCCGTTCTTTACGTTGTTGAATGGCTTGAGCTCCAGTTGAAACAGGTGCAGATGATCCAGCTGGCTGTCCGCCAACAGGTAACGGGGTAGGACCAAAGCCAGGAGGTGGCTTCTGGCCCTTCGTGACCATCGCATAAAACTCATCAAAGCTCACTTGTCCATCACCGTCCTTATCTACCATCTTGATCATCTCATCCACTTCTTCATCCGTCGGCGACTCACCGATGTTAATCAGCACATGTCGAATTTCAGCAGCACCGACATAGTTATTATGATCGAGATCAAACGCTTGGAATGCTTCCAAGATCTCCTTATCAGTAAACTTCCCATTCGGATCTCGAGGAGGTTCCGATGGAGCGATCGCAGCCGTGCTGCCTGGAACGTTTACTGCGTTGCTGCCAGGAGGTAGTGGGGCAACCGCTGGACCAGATAGAACCGGGGGTGCAGTTGGTGGTTCCTTAATAGGCGCATTGGACGGGACACTTGGTTTGATAAACTTGACACTAACGGAGAGCTTACCAGCTTGCTCGTCCTTGTTTGCGATAAGATCAATGTCTCCATCAAAGTTACCTTTTGTCAACCACGGGACAATGTCGACTCTTGCATGTCCCATCATCCGGTCTTTACTTCCATCTTCTTTGTCTAGTACTTCCAGTACAAGCTCCTTCTCAGTTGAAATATTAAACTCAAAGCTTTCATCAAACTCTGGATTCCGCCCTCCTTTCTCGTGCACCTTCGTCTGGTAGTTTTGTGCCCCAATCGTTAACCTCACGAACGGATCGGCTGTATCCATCATACCCAACTTTTTCAACTCAAAAGCACGAAGTACTTTGATTGTCAACTTTCCAAAGCGATCGAACGCTCCACTCGGTGGAAGTGCTTGTGGTGGAATACTTCCTGAAGCAGCATTGCCTGGATGTCCAGGTGGGCCGCGAGGAGGTCCTGCTTGACTAGGTTACCACATGAAAAGATAGTTTTGTACTGTCGATGACACTTACCAGGTGGACCACGAGGAGGTCCAGGAGGTCCTCTAGGCGGAGCCATTGGTCCTGATGGTTGCAATGATGGCGTCGAGTCTTCCACTGTTCCTGGAGGTGGTGCGACGCTTGTAGGCTCTAGTGGTCGTGCCGGTGGGCCACGTGGTGGACCTGGCGGACCACTTGGTGGGACTCCTGACGCGGCTTCTTCAGTCGCAGTACCTGGTAGCGCTTGTGGTTGTTCCGTACTTGGCGAGTGAACACCAGGAGGAGGTCTAGGCGGCCCTCTGCCAGGCTGTCCAGGAGGTGCCATTCCAGGCGGCGGTCCTCGCGGTGGCATTCCAGAAGGAGGACCTCTTGGCATTTGACCCGGCGCCATGTTCGGCGGCATACCTGGAGGCGGTCCTCTTCCTAATGGCATTCCAGGAGGAGGACCTCTCCCCACCATACCTACACCTGGTGGACCTCTTCCAGGAGGCATGCCAGGGGGTGGTCCTCTCAATGGCGGTGAGCCCGCTGGAGGCCCTCGTCCTGGTGGACCGCGAGGTGGTGGAGATCCAGCTGGAGGTCCCCTGCCCGGTGGGCCACCCAGAGGTGGTCCTCTAGGCGGAGGTGACCCTGCTGGTGGCCCTCTTCCTGGTGGACCCGTTGGTGGACCGCCCGGTGGTGGTCCACGAGGAGGTGGAGATCCTGCAGGAGGTCCCCTACCTGGTGGCCCAATAGGAGGGCCTCCTGGAGGTGGGCCTCTACCCGGTGGACCAGCAGGTGGACCACCTGGAGGTGGCCCCCTTGGTGGTGGAGACCCTGCAGGAGGTCCTCTACCTGGCGGTCCAGTAGGTGGTCCTCCCGGAGGTGGGCCTCTTGGTTGTATGCCTAGGTCACAATGAGTTACATGATTTATTCGAGTGGAGGTATGATGGAAACCTGGGGGTCCGCGAGGAGGAGAGTTCATTGGTACGATCGGTCGAGGTGGTCCACTTCCTGGAGGCGGTCCTCTTGCCTGCGGATACGATGGCGGTACACCTGGTGGTCTACCTGGCGGAGGTCCTGGAGGAGGTCCACGGCTACATGGCACGTCAATTTATGAAAAGTACTAAATAATCGATAGTGGTTACGGTGGTGGAGCATTGCTCATGGCTTCAAGATCGCGACTGGAAGCTTATAACGTACTAAACCGAGAGAAAGAGATAAAGAGCACAGTTGCATGACCTATCAGGTGGCATTGTCAACGAATGTAAACAGACTTTCGCAAAGGTAGCGTCTTACCTAGCACAATCGTGCTGGAGATGTCAGACGTTGCCAATGAACAGTCGCATCTCATGGGAATAACCATCGACGTGACTCGTCACGCAGGTAAAAAGTAACTCACATCCTTTATCACAAAAATGCCAAGGCACAATTATCATTAATGCATCGCAAAATGTCCAAAAGGTCGTTACATATTGCTCATTAGCGCCAATTCTACTTATCACCACAGATTCCAGCTGAGTTGGCAGTAAATGAAGAGACGTCAATCATATCCACGACTTGGACGACAATGCCCATTCTAATTTTTATCCACGCTCTCTTAATGTTTCGGCACACGACCAACTAGTCGAGCAACTCGAGGAGTGATGGCAACAGTCAAAGCCAGACGTAGCGGCTCCGTGAACTTCGTGGCCACCCACGCTAATAGGAACGTGCCCGTCTTGGAGTTCACTTTATGAACGTCCATGTAGTCTGCGATGCCATACTTTTCCGCGATTTCAATCCATCTATACGCGACTTTAGACAAATATATCTTTACATGGTACATACAACGTACTTGTTCGTGTACGAGACGACACTAAAGTCGTCTTCATTGGCCTCTCTGTCTTTGTCTTCCACGACATGGCCTTGTGTGTTAAATCGTTTCAAAACTGGTTTCGCTTTCTGCACCAGACCGAGGTCCATGGCGAGATAGATCGAGCCAAGAACGATACCATACATCGTAACGTACGTGCCGATAGCTACTAAGCCATATTTGCGCCACATCTCCTTCAAACGAGACATGTGCGGCTTGGATTTCTCCACCATCATTTCACGTCGACTCGCTTGCTCGCTCGTTTCTTTCGCAGCATGATTCGTAGAACCCGATTTGGTCGTCGTAGTCGTTCCAAATCGGACTTTGCGAGTAAATGGAAGTGGCGTGACATACCGCTTACGGATGGTGCCAACCGATCGCCAGCCTGTGGTTGGAACAAAGGCTGGTATCGTGGTCATGTTCACTGGAGACCACGACATCGTTTGACGGACGGAACCCATCCGAGTAGTTGTACGCAAGCTGGCTGTGCGCAACAGACTCGAGCACTGTTGTTGCTGCCGAGCTACCTTTGCTAGCATTTTGGTCGTTATCATGAGAGATTCGATGATGAATTCTTGGCCAAAATAAACGGATGCCACACGCATTCTTGTAAATTCATTTTCAAAGGTCGTATGCATTCTCACAGCCAAACTTCAACTACAGAAGGAGATGTGGAAACTTGGAGCATTCGTAGATCGAATTGGAGCAAAATGATCTTTATTTTAATTCTCAAAGTCCAAAACTTGCGCATTGGCGTAGTCTAGCCATTCCTGGACTTGGTCTGGAGATGGAGCGACGGAAAGATCGAGTGCAGATTCGTCGTAGCTGAGAATGGTGATCGTGCCACGATCGTCGCCACTATCTCCATGGAAGAGAGCGATGTAGATGGAGCTAGAATCGACTGGCCGAGTTGTAAAATTCTCGGTGCCTCGTGCACCTTGGAATGAAAACACGGTGGATGTAAGCTCGGTCCCACCGGAAGAAAGGATCTCAGCGATGTCTACTTCTCCACAACCCCCTTGCCAACGTCCATCCGTTCCAACGCCACGACAGTTGCAACTGTACTGTGCCGTTCGGACTACTTGACCATTTAAGAGCCATATAGCAGGCATATCAATTCCTCCTTGCCCAAATGGCATTCTCGACTTTATCATGAAAATCTTGTAAGCGCCAGCCCACCCTTCATAGGCTACACCACGAGACGCACCACATTGTTCATTGCATGGTGTATTCGACATGACATTGACTTCAACACCATCATCAAGGTAGCCGTCAAATACGGTAGGTTGAAATGCTGCTGTTTGTCCATCGGCAGTTGCGAACGACTGGCTGTTGCCGTGGCATGTTGTGAAGGTACCGCTTATAGCATCGTTGCCTCGGTTGTTTAAGAACACCATGTTTTCAAGTGTACCTTGGCCCTGCTGACTGGAGTAGTACGAAGCTCTGTTCCATTCATTTTCGCCTAAAGTAAAGACAGAGATCTCCTCGACATCCATCGGTCCGCGTAGTGCTAACGTCAAGTCTTCATCAAACGGCACAAGAGGACCTTGGACAGGGTAATCAGCCTGAATGCATTCATCTTCAGGGACACATTCGATGGTAGTGACTAGCCCGTATGATCCGGTACCACCCACACTAGTGTATCGCACAGCACCTAGTGGTTCGTCTGAGACAATGGGAGCAGGCAGCAGTGCTGATGTCGGTGCTGGAGGAGGTGAAGTCGATGGCGGAGCTGGTGGGTCTGATGGGACGGGAGCCTGGGTTGGAGTGGTGATAGGAGTGAAAGAGACATCCGACGGTGGAGGACTGGTGGGGTTGTCTCCGCTTGCGGATGGAGGGCTCGATATAGTCGGAGAGGGAGTGGTTGATCCCGGAGATGGAGTAGGATTTTGGATTAGATTCGACGGAGGCTCATTTCCATCTGTACTCGGTGAAGTCGGCGTAGCAGGATCATTGCCCGCATCTGTAATGACAACATCGAAGCAAGTTGAGAATGCTGCTCCAGATATAATGTTCTCTTCGTCATCATAAGTAAACATATCCCACCACCAAACCATAGGATAAGTTCCGGATGCAGTATTCTCTGGTATGACAAAAGTGCCAACACAAGGCTTATAATCACCAGCACGTCCGGATGGGATCATACCGCCATTAAAGTCACCATCTTCGTATGTCTCTCCACAGTTTCCGTCATCGTATGGAGCTAAGCTTCCATCGACAAGGTTGCCGTCTACAATGTCGCTGTAGGAAATAAGCTGGACGTCTGATTTGCCGGACCAGTAGATACCTTGTCTTGTGTCAAGTCCACTTTTGTCTTTTACAACGTGTCCGTTTGGCAAATATGCATAGTAGATCTTATCACCGGGCTGTGCATTAAGCACAGTCCTCCATCCAGAGTAATCTACATCAGAAGATGTGTACTGGCAAATTGGTACGTCATTTATAACATCTTCCCTGGAAATGAGGTAGGTGTACTTGGTGTTAATATCCGGGTCTCCACGTCCAGGATAGTTGTAGCCGTAGCCTTCACATGCTCCATGTCCTTTATTTCCACCCAGAACCCAAACATCACTGTCGTCATATACCACATTACGGTCATGATCGAAACAATCGATCCAATTATGCGCGCGTATCAGCGGTACTCCGATAAAGAGAGATGCACAAAGTAGTGCTGCAGCACGTCGGCATGAAGTCGAAAAGACCATCGTGCTTGAAAGCGTTGTGTTCTAGATGTCGCAAATGAAGAAGTGATGATTAGCAAGAGGACTGTTCGAAGATCGCGATGGCTGGAAATCGATAGTCCGAGGTGGGGTCCCTTGTGGCAGAAACTTGAAACGTTCTTCTAGTGCAAAGCGTCTCGTAACAAGCAGTTTCCATGTGTCTGTTGATCTCTACCAGGTTTCTGCTCGGTACGTACGAGAAACGAATAGTCACATTTTGATTTAGAGCTTCTGTGGTGTCATAAAGAAAGGGAATTAAATATACTACGATCAAAATGTAGTTAAAGACTCTTCATCTGCCTAATCGTACACAAAGATCAGATATCCTGCCAGTATCTATGTAAGTGACCATACAAACGTGGATGAAGGGTCAGTAGGAAATTTCCATGGCTGCTCCTATCAATCGAAACGCTCGATGTGGCAATAAAAAAGATGCAAATACAAAAGCTGCAGCTATGGACTGTTGTTATTTGTTTGCCATACACGGTCCTTCAGTTCGCCATACGTTAATGGATACTCTTCTTCCACATTGTCTTTCTTTCTTAACTCATCGACGGATAGATGTGGAGGCCGCAAACCTCGATAGCGATATGGTTGATCTTTCGCCAATACTGTCGCCGTCGGTTTTGCATCTGGGGAAGCAGATTCGGATGTTGCTGTATGATTGCTCACATCTGCCTGCAACTTGGTGATAGCGTCGAGAGGAGAGGGCGCATGAAATATATCCCAATGGTCTTCATTTGTCGTTCCATGCGACTGCCCGTTTCTGGCGTAGTATCCAGGATCCATTGACGTACTCACACGCGAGGAAGTTCTTTTTTGTTCAGCCCCAACAGTGTCTCCTGAATCCTCATCAATGTGCTTGGCATTGACCTTGGCATGGTACTTTTGCAAAATGGATAGTACTTGCTCTTCGATATCACCCAAGAGAGTCTTAATGTCGTGTTCACCTACTTGCGAATAAATACTCTGCAAGCTTGGTATACTTTGTCTACATACTGTGGTTTTCTGGACATCCAATGCGGGAGTGGAAGAGTAACAGAGTAGGTCTTAAGGCTGCAAGAAAAGATTGCAATTCCCCATTTGCTTCATCTTTTCGACTCTTTTGATCCAAGCTCGACTGTACCCATACATGATGAATATTGATCAAAGGTTCTCATTTAGAGAATAGATACGTACCTGAAGTCGAGCATGGAGTCCTTTAATACGATGTAGCCTCTGAAAGTCGGCTGAGTCTTTGCGCTGCTTTAGCCTATATGCATATATTTATATTAATTCCTGCGTGGAACAGACGAATGCATGCACACATGCTTTCCAATCTCTTCCCGTAGTCTTGAGCTCACCGTCCGGTGTGATTCAATTTCTTCAGCCAGTTGATTTACTCGTTGGATCTGCTCAAACTGCTCAGATTCTACAGTGACATTTAGCCATATCGTCCATCACTAGACTCTTTGCACCAAACCTTGATTTTTAAAGGCCTCGATCATCCCCGATACGGTCGTTGTGCCAGTAACTTCGTTTATTTTTTCAATAATGCTGCGGTTCTCTTGGTATTTGGTCAATGCTACGTCTGTGACGACATGCGTTTGTCCGATCTTCCATCGGCCACGAGAAATCGTAGACCTGCTTACGTCTTGATTACTTTCTAAAAGTGTCGGTGTAGATGCTTCTTCCTCCGTCTCCTTTTCCTCTTGTTCTGTCATATCTATATTAACGGTGTGCTGGCCGATTGCAATCTCTTTTATCTCCTGCAATATTGCTGTTGCTTTCTTATCACATTCCATCTCCCAATCTTCTCCTTCTTGACGAATATCTTCCAGTTGCTGTTCAATTTCAGCCACTTCTTGCCGAAGCTCATTCACCTCCGCGTTCAACTTTTCTACCTTGTGTCGTTTTGAGAGGGATTCAGTCGCTATCTTGGTATATATCGCATCCATTCGCGCCCTTTCACTACGCTGAGCGTCGACCGCAGCTCGAAGTTTCCGGTTATTGCTTAGCTTTTCATTCATTCGGACGATTCGACGGTCAATCTCATTTTCCATCTTGCGTACGCGAGAGAAAAGAACATTGTGATTGTGATCGAATGCAGCAAGTTCATACAATTTGCTCCTTTGATGAGCGAGCGAGCCTTCATAACGTTTGATTAAATTGTTTAATCGAGCTACTTCTTTTCGGCAAAGTTCAAGTCGGACCATGACTTGATTTCCTTGGGTATCAAGCTGACATATCTTCTCTGAGACTTCTTCGCTGAAGTATGGATCATTTCGATTAATCCCGCTGTCAAAAGATAACTATGCTATCTTGTAAGTTGTGTCCTAAAAGATATGCCCATTGAAACAGGCCGGGAGCATCCATACCTCTTCCTCCAAAAGACGATTTTTCGACTGCACTTGTTCAATCTTCTTAGCATATTCGTTAAAATATTCGGAGAGCTGTCGAGAGTGTCGATTTCCTTCGTCACGCTCTAGCAGTAGTAGCTCTTGATCAATTTTACTTGAAAGCTTCCTCTTGGCAATCGAACTTTCCGAAGACGACTTAGCAATAGTTGGTGAAGGAGCATTTTTTCCTATGCCACTATCACCCGCCATGGAGATGATCAAAGGATGAAAATATGTGATAGCTATTCGCAATGATATTTTGAAACGACGCAGCAGAAATGTCTATTTATGGTAATCTAGGAACGAGACCAACATACCTTTTGCACATCTGTTTAAGAAGACTACCAGATTTATTTTATATCTGCAACAGAAGTCTTTATTCGAGGCAAGCGAGAGAAGTTTCTATTCGAAAGCACTGACATACGACAACTTATCACGAAATCGTAATTTGGATTTAAATGACTTGTTCGGAAGCAGCACAAAGTAGGAATTTGGATCTCCCAACAAAAAATTTGCCCTTGTATCCACTCGTCTTACTTTCGCCTAGTGGATCGCGATGGACTTCAAGCATCCTTTTGTCTTTGAATCCATCATGATGGAGTTTGCAATCAATTGCATTGGGCATTTGCATTAACATCATATCGTCATACTATCCCATTTAATGCATAAGTTCCTTTAGCTGCTTTGTCCTTTACTTTTGCTAACTTTGCTTTCTAATACGTCTAAGCAATAGATACTCACGTCTTCTCATGATACGCAATAATGCATCCAAGAGCTCCCGCTTCATATTTTCCACCAATCACCTAAATTTCTTTTCTTTCTTCTTTTCTTACCCATGACAACAAAAAGCGAAACGCAGGAATAACCAGTGACCAGCGATCACTTGAGCTTCTGCCAGCGTCCGCAACCGTCTACAACCGCCGTGTACCACCTCTATCGCTACCTAAAGCCGCTATCGTTGCCGTATTGATATTTCCCCGCCCACAACGAGCACCCTGGTCGCCTACGAACAGCAGCCCATATCCTTACTTTAGAACTACTTTGGTCCGTTTCAAATTCGCCGCATCAACAACTTCAACTTAACTTCATTATGAGCAACTACACGAATGTGGATGGCGACAACGGGATCACACTAGGTGCTTCAGCAGCTCCAAGCCCAGTCGGATCCACAACTAGCTCCACAAGTCGTGATCGAAGTCAGAGTCTGAATCAGCATTCGACGCCCCCTCCATCTAAAAAGCATCGATCTTCTGATGACGAAGAAGAGACGAATACAGCGACACCGGCCGTACCAACAGACGTTATGGGAACTGAAGGAAATGTCAGTAGCGAAGACAATGGACTCGCAAACAGTGAAGGTGAAGACTCGGAATCACCCGCGTTATTTTCTTCCTCATCTACCACATCAAAAGAAGATGCATTCCTCATGTGGATCATGCAGCAGGTAGAGTGCCAGAAACGCCTATTTTAGAACACAAAGTAATATGAGAGTTTAGAAAGCCGCAGGCGTCTTACCAGGGCAAGTGCTAGAAACACTTGGACTTAGCATCGCCGATGGCGTGGCTATCGACGATGACGAGCTGTGGGATGCCATCATGTCCATGGGCTTCCGCTTGATCCAGCCTTCGGCTCCAGTACGTTATCGTATTGTCGTATTCTGCTCTAGTCCGTTGCTTACCGCTTTTGCACAGCCACGAGAGAAGCTTAGTCACATCAATACAGTCCAAGACGTTGTCCAGTTGCTACAGACGTCCAAACGTATCGTCGTTTTAGCAGGAGCTGGGATTTCTGTATCCTGTGGCATTCCAGACTTTCGCTCTGAGAATGGCATATACAATGTACGTCGCATGTCATTTGGAAATCTGGATAAAATATTGGTATATCAACATGCGACACATATAGAGACTGGGTGAGTACAACTTGCCGAATCCGCAGTGCATGTTCGGTATGATCTACTTTACACAACATGCTCTTCCTATACTTACAAGCATCTCCTTGTAGACATCGAGTTCTTCCGGACAAACCCTCGACCGTTCTTTGCCTTTGCAAAGGAACTATTCCCGAAAGCTAATGGCTTCACGTTCGTTCCATCCAAGTAAGACACTTCATCATGATACTACATCCCCATTCTCACGTTTCATGTTTGCAGGAGCCACTACTTCCTTAAGCTACTGGAAGAAAAAGGCAAACTTCTGCGTGTGTACAGCCAGAACATTGACATGTTAGAACAGGCAGCCGGTATTTCTCATGACAAGTGCATCCAATGCCACGGATCCTTTGCGACCGCCACCTGCCTCCATTGCAAGAAATTGTACTCGAGCGAAGACATTCGTGATGACGTAGAGAACCAGCGTGTACCAATGTGTCAAGCATGTCAATCGGAAGACGGGGTCATTAAACCTGACATTGTCTTCTTTGGCGAGTCCTTGCCGAAACGCTTCCATGACTCGATTGAACGAGATGAACGCAATGCAGACCTTGTGCTCGTCATGGGCTCTTCATTAAAAGTAAACCCTGTCCGTGGCATCGTTAGTCGAATCGCTCCATCCACTCCCATGGTTCTAATCAACAGGTACGTCACATGGATACACTTGCTGTCGTGAAGAAACTTATAGATGTTGTAGGGAACCAGTGGGCCGACCACACAAGTTTGACGTCGACTTGCTAGGCTACTCGGATGACATTGTCGATGAGCTTTGTCGACAGCTGGGGTGGGTGTTACCTCGACCGGATCCGACTGTCCTAGAGCAATGTGGTCATCCGCCACAGGTAGAAGAAAAGGAGAAAGCCCCACTGACGTTTGAATTGGTACCTCCTTCACGACACTTGTACCCTGGCTCGAAAGCAGAGAGCTGTAGCAGTTCGAGTGAAGGAGAGAATGACGAGGCAGACAGCTCGTCAAACGATGGAGATGAGGTTGAAGGCGTAAATGCAGCGGAGCATGTGGACGACAACGTCGCTCCGTCAGAAGAAAATGCGGAAGACGATGCGATGGACAGTGAAAGAGCGCAAGGTGGGGATGGCAATTTTGAATCGGTCGACTAATGCGAAGCAGGCGAGATTTCAAGTCCTGTTGTTTATGTCTAACCATGCGTTTTCCAATCTGTTGGTCCAAAACTACACTAGTTGGCTTCGATGTGGAGCAAGACGGGGCGATAGATGTTCCCACGAGGTGGAAGCAGCATAACCATATATCCTTCTGGAGTCGACTGAGAGATAGCAAGATGTTGTAGTCGATCGCACTCACAAAATCCGATTGCTCGATACGCTCCTTTCGGCTTGTCATATATGGCGGATGTCACATACCCGATAACATCTCGATTCTTCACCTATATACATTTCATTCGTTTTATAGACTTTGGTATATGTAGTATGATCGACCAACCTGTTTCTTGCTTCCTTTCTTCACTTCTGTCCCGTGCCAATTGGATCGAGTCGCATACAACTTTTGTTCATCCGGTGTTGGTGCAAACAACTGATGAACGAGTTAGTCTACTAGAGAATATATACTGTCGACGTAAATGCATACCATTGCATTTGGTTCCACTCGACCACGTCGAGGGAAGAGTATGGTCACGCGGATCAATGTTGGGATCGCCATTGGCACTACTTCTCGCTCTTCGTCCTCTTCATCAACGCCATGGAAGCCGAATGGTTCCAAGTAGTCTTTACCACGTAAAACACAGAACGATTCCTCTGTGTCTTCGTCACTTGAGAAGAGGTGATGCCACTCCGGTTGAAAAGGATTAGACACTCCATCCTTTTCGTACAAATATCGCTTTCCCTTCGGACGATTTTTATCTTTCTTTTCCAAGTCAGACGCAAGCTCTTTCCAATACGCTTCACCTGCTTTCGTGTCAGGATAGTCTCTAGGGAAGCTGCATTCGTTCACGACAGTAGATAGCGCCTCATCTTCCTCAAGACCAACGACAAGAGCCCCAGCAAATGATAAAGCGTGCAGGAGGGAAGGTGCGTATGCAGGAGACATGATCATGTCCCATCCACCCGTGCTAGGAAATTTATCCTTTTGATATATCAGCATCAGATGCAACTTCCCATCATGCTTGGATCTCAACTCCATAGATCGACTGGGTGCTCCCAAACGGTGCTGTCGACGCTCCTCATACAGTTCCTGATTCAATTCGTCATCAGGACGGAAAGCGTCGGCGATATCTTTACGTCCAGACACCGAGCACAAGAGTGAGCACGGGTGACAGGTATTCTCATCAGCGTTGGTCATCTCTACGTCATCTGAGCATATTTGCACTTTATGTGGGGGTACGTTAGGGTACGTCGCCTTGGGATCGTTTCCGTTGCTTTCTGCCTGTCGAGTCCACGATGTTATGTGGTCGAGTTGCTGGAGGATTAACGCCGTATCTGGCTCATCATCCCCACTCTGAGTCGTCGTTAGAGACACCCCAGACACTGGGCACGTAACATCCGTAAAACTAGCGTTTGGTTCCTGTAATAGAGACAGCGAGCTAGACCACGCCGTCGCTTTCTCTTCTTCCCGTTTATGACGCACTCGTGGGTCTTGTGCGACAACAGAGTACACTACTCCATTTTTATTCGACGTTGCGTTAAGGTCCCGCTGGAATATACCTAAATTGTGGAGACCAAACGTCATGACATCATTGGGCGTGTATCCACCTAGATCTTTCGCATCCACATCCAGGTCGGGAGTATCATCCCTATGAGCTGCTTTCGGCTGTTGCAGCAGCGTACGCAAGATAGATGCAGATTCCTTACCACGTAGCTTGAATCGACACAGTTCTCCGCGTCGGTCCAAGACAAAGATGCTTTCATTAGGAGAAACAACAGCTCGACAAGCAGATCCGATTGCATTCGCTGCTTCGACAAAGGAAGCAGAGTGGATCCACAGCCAGACCTGACGTCTCGAATTCTTCCAATCGTCCGATAGCGGCTCGATATCAGAAGCATCCTTCTGATCGGAACGTTGAGGAAGCCACATAAACTTCACAGGACAAATCGCACAGCGCGGAAACTCGTTCGCGTGATACAGCATGCTCTGTCCTTCTTGTTTTCCTAACACGATCGATTCATCCTCGAGGTCCGACGCACCAGGATCCTATAAAACTGCATCAGATAAGCTTTTTAGTAGAACAATGAAATGTGTACTGTAACGAGCTCCAGGACTTCCAGGATCAGCTGAGCTCGTCCATCCAATTCCAAAAGACCGTAGTACGACATATCGTGCACGGTGGCTTTCTGACGTAGGGCCTAGACATCGTCGCTGAGTTTAAATCTTGTCAGTATTTACTAAAGCAGAGATGGCAGAACCTGGAGGGAAGCAGAGACGGATTTGTCGCATCGTCTAGTAGGCAATTGCATTCCATATCGAGATGCCATGTGCATCCGCTTGGCGTGCCATAGATGCGTTGCTAACCAAACATTCTTGGAAGCTTGCTCACCATTACTCTGTGCATTTACAGCCTGGGTGTGCTGCCAAGAGCGTTCAATCGCCAGTTGCTGTGGCCGACGACGATGCTTTCGGCTGCGTGTAGATGGGTCACTTGGCTGTACTAGCGGCTCCGACGTTTGTGTCAACTGCTTTTTAGCAGATAGTCCTATGTACTCTTCTTCTTGGCGATTCTCCGATTGGGATGGTTTATCCGTACGAAGTCGACGGGGAAGACGATAGGCTTTAAATGCATTGGCTCGCCGCCGTCGTAGCCGCCTCTGCGTTTCTATCTTAATCTCTCCATCAGTCGCCAATTGTGCACAGCTTGCAGTTTCATGCAAAGCTTGCAGCTCTGGTCCGCGTGCATCGGCAAACTCTAGCACCTGCGCAATCCGAGCACCAAACGTACTCGAGCTCATGGCGATTATCTCGGTAGTGGTTGTCTTCGTTGTACCGTGGAGGTACCAACTTTAGCAAGAAAAGAAAATAGAACAAAAATTATTTTGGTTTCCCACCTTGAGTCGAATGCACAGTTTCTGATGATTATTGTACGGTCATGAGTGTGTGGTAGACATTTTGAACACGTAAACTAACATCAAACTAGTTAGGTGATCGATGACAAAGAGATAGAAGTGGGAAACGTTCCATGCAAAAGTGCAGAATGGTACCTCCATCTCATAGACTTGTTGAAGTTATAAGGTAGTCAAAACCATGGAGAGCGGTAACAAAGATCATGGGCTTGAAGAGGCAGAAGAATCAGAAGAATCCATTAACATTCAGATATATGTAAATTGGTCTTTTCATTCAACTTTTCACTAGTGCATCTGAGTCGCCTGTCAAGTATGCCACATGTTTCCCGCTATCTTCCGTTCAGCTCGCTGCAAAAACCGGGGAATTATACCTGGTCTTCCGCCCTATTATACATTAGAGCTCGTGGCACACAAGCTACAAGAAGCATGGCATCACTTGGAGTCAATGTGATGCTCCCATAACGATAGCGAGGGCCCAATCAAAGACCATAACCTTTTGCTTCTTCTCCAGAATGCCTAAATGACACATAGCAGGGCATTGACGCAATGGAAATTGATTCTTTTATGATAAACAGTAGGATGTAACTATATAAGTAACCTCTTCAAGTGTCAATGCGACACATTGACGTCAGTCTTTCAGCTACTAATCTTTCGTTGGTGATCAGTTCATTTCGTTAATTCTCCGAAACCCAACACACGAGTGTGATATGCCTAATTCCGATACTCTGTTCGCAAATCCATTTCCACCGTTAATTCTGTCTGACGAGGAAAAAATTCAGTTACGTGAATATGCAGAAAGTTTAGTCCAAGGCCACCTCGCTGCTTACGAAGACTACCTCGCCGACTCTGGCGATGATTTCAGCGATAAGTCGAAATGGAAGCACACTCGTCAGAATGAAAATGTTCACGTGTATGCACGACGCAAAGATGCAGATCCTCTGAGTAGTCTACTTGGTATCAACAAAAAATCGAATATCAAAGTGGGCATGGCGGAGGATACGGAAGGTCTGATCGACATGCAAGGCATCGGTACTATTAATGGTACTCTGGACGATTTTATGAATGGAGTAGAAGCGAGCACGCTTGCAGACTTTCGGTTAAAGACTGCGTATGTCCAGGACAACGCAAAGAAGAAATGTATCTTAGCAACGATTAAATCACCGACACCGGAAGATCCCTACGACACATTCGTCGTCAAATATCGAACAAACGACTTTGATGGGCTAGTCAACTACGTTGCCAAAGATCTAGACTTTGTCTACATGGACTTGACAGGCTTCCGAACACTTCGAAGTGGCGAAAGGGTCGGGTTCTTACTCGCGCACAGCGTCAGCTTTCCTGAAACATCATATCTTGAAGGAGCTTCTTGGAGTAATATTGCCTTGTGTTACATGGCGCGACAAAAGAGTGACGGTGTTTTGGAAACATTCAGTCGAGGGCTCGCAAATTCACCGAAAAAGATTCTCCGTCCTGTTGTACTAAATGCGTACGGAAAGGTGATAGCGAACACAGCATCCCGGCATGTCGAACGCGGAATCATGAGAAAACTGACGTGGTTGGTGCATGTACGCAGCAAGGAGGAGCGGTATGCGGAAACTAATAATCGGAGCTGTACCGTCTGCGACTCGAAACTGCCATCAAACGCAAAGTTTTGCCGTCTTTGCTACCATTTGCTCTGCAATGATTGTCAAGTGAAGAAGCGCATGTATGAGATCACTCAAGACAACGAGATGAGCAAGCTAGATGTTGTCTTTTGCTCTCCGTGTCTGTATGAAGCGGTGCGAATGGATGCTAGAGCACTGAGGAGTGATGAGCTTCGAGCGAAGATGAACACAAACTCCGCATCAGCTTCTATGTCAGCTTCTTTTTCTAAGAGCATCAGTATTAGCAGCTAAGCGTAGTTAAAAGTCAACAAGTTGTCCATGTTTACGTTTATGAATGAAAAATGTATCTTTTGCGCTTACATTCATACACAATGTATGGTAACTTAAGCTTAAGTTGAAAAGACTGCAGCGCGTTTAAATTTCATTGCTGGCTCTGGAAGACACTTGCGATGAATTTCCAGTCTTAGGACTATGTAGACGTCGAGCAATCTACTCGCCATTATCCAAAACGGTTAAGCCCATTAGAAGTGGGCTCTACAGGTTGATGCAGATTAATTCTTGCTTAGTATTGTGAGTTGCATTCAAAATGTCCGGTATCGGTCCGAGAATCGATCCTACTATACATTTTCTTATATATTTTGAGTCATAATAGACGATCCACATTCTTCGCGATCTGATTAGTTTAAATAGCTTAATTTTAACCAATAAAAGCCAGTAAAATACTAGCGCCGAATTGAAACCTACAGTCAAATCGATCCAAATCGACCAATTTTACTAAAAGGCACAATATAAATAAAAGAATTGATTATAGACGCGTTTAGGAATTTTCTTTCCCATTGTTTCATTAATCTCTATATATCATAGCCATAATGAAAAGAGCAAAGGAGTCAGGGTACTGTTTTAGGGCAAATTGTCAGTGTATCTAAAAGTCAATCTGACAGCATAACCAAAAGTAAGCAAGAATAAAAAAGGTGGTGTTTATTCAACAGAAAATCGAATATTATACAAGGCATAGTAGGTATCGTAAAACAAACATGGACGAATTGTAAGAGGAATCATAACCTAACTCTTTGGCAATTTCCCTTACTCTAACGTCGCTCTTTACCTTTCCATTCCTATCCACGTGTATCGTATGTTCCTCTGTCATGTTTTCGTGGGAATCGTGTCGAGCGTATCGCGGTAGATCGTCGGCAGTCATCCAAGTTGAAGGTGCATTCGATTTACTTGCGCTAGTT
>JAADVB010000150.1:0-47123 GCA_023334545.1 Salisapilia sapeloensis | reverse complement strand
TTCTCGAAGATCACTTCCTCCTGATAGCATCAATGACCAAGACAGAGACAGAGCAAGAGTAGGAATTCGTATATCCATTGGCAGTACAGAGCACGCGCTTATGCATTCGATGTAGTGGGAGAAAGATATATTGAAGCGTTTTGTTAGATTCCCATTGGCAAGCGGCAAAGCAAAATCGACCATTCTCAACGAACGCGGAATTGCCCGATTCGATTATCGTTAATAGAGCTACAAAATCTGAATCCTCAATTATGCAGAATCGGTATTATGCGCGAACACGACCGAAGGATCACTATTGCTATTAGTAGAGCTTCAATCTCATTTCATTCAGAATTTATTTCTATCATTATGATCAACCATGTCAATTTCCTATAGCTTCCAAAACCTCGACACGAAACTGGAAGCTAATATTGACCACGAGATCATCCAACATGGCCGTGAAACCAATAATGAATTCTTTCGAAGAGCACAATACACGTGAAGTAAAGCTACACTTCAAGCGGTCAGCTTGAAACCTTTCGAGTGAGCTGCGCTTGCATCAAGCAAGTAGCATTATCGACGTGCAATCTCATCAAGGTTACCATGTATCATCGTCTGATGGTTTGCAATTGAATCGAGTACAATTGAAGGTGTCTATAAAGCTATAAAACATACACATAGTACATCCAGTGGATTGTACAATAGCTCAATATCAAGCACAGCCAATAAAGCACTTGGTACAGACAATATCCATATTCAGTAGACCAGTACAATCTCCCCGCATCTAACTTGCTTCGATGGAAAAGAAAGCTTCAGCCTTTACACATTAACTCGACATTCAAACGGACTCTATGCATCGTCTCTCGAACTTACAATCCTAAACAAAACCAGTTGCAATGCTCTCCAACACTAAAAGTCCTCCGTCGCATTCGAATTTCTCTTAATCGGTCTCCACGGTCTCCTTTGGAGCACACATTCCTCCATAAACTCTCTGCACGTCTTTTGTGCATAAGGTGCTTCATGCGGATTGAGCACTTGCTCTGGCTTCACACGTAATGAAAATGGCATGGACATCCGTCGGTCATCTCCAGCAGCCGCATCTCGACTCGCGACTCGATACAATGGCGCTCGAATATGTCCATTCGTAATAAATCCAAGCGTCTCTCCAGCCACAACTGTCATCGTCGTCTTCCGGATACCTTGCTCCACGTCCGTCCAATTCATTCGATCAACATTCCACACATGAAGACCTGCATGTGTTGGAGTGGGAAAGACTTTAAGTAATCCTTCATCTGCCTGTACGTCACTCGTATCACCTACAGCGACATCTCTCGGTCGATTCTTAAACTTGAGCACCTGTAAGATGGAAGCACCATATCGTGCTGGCACGGCGTTACTCAGCTCCACGACATTCGGATCATTTGACATACTCGTGGTATCCAAGAGTGTATGCAGCATCCAATGGGCATTTAAATTCAGTTCATCACAAATCGCTTCTAGGCACTCTCGAGCAATTTGATCAAACCGATGAATCAATTCTTGCATCCGTGTAGCCAATTCCGGCTGATCTAACAATCCTTTTGGAGGCCAACCAGACCCATTCTGATTGACACTAGGTCGTAGTTGTAGACACTCTTTCAATCGATCGGCACTGAAGCCTACATACCGCTTACTATGAGTTGGCAATGCTTCATTCGCAAAGCCTTCCAAAAGTTCCATCTCGTCACTCTGGTACCCTCGTGACCGTCTTTGTTGTCGATCTACAGGCATCACTTCTATCTCTTCTTTCCATCGCTTCCGAGAAGACAAGGCAATTTGCTCCGTCAACCAACTAGCTGCCAACTCATATCCTTTCATCACGGCATTTACTTCCACATTCGTCACTTCTACCTGTGCAAAGCCATATTGCACCAATCGTTCAGAAAACTCTTTTCTAGCTAGTCTACGCTCAATACAGTCCTGTCCAAGAGCCAAGGTACTCATAGGGATCGAGTCAAACGGACTGCACAGTCCACCTTGGCGAGGAAGTGGCCTTAGTAAAGAGCTCATACTACGTGCAATGAGAACAAAATGAAGACTTGGGAGAGCGTCTACCACTGATTCATGCAATGCCTGATGCTGAGCTGCGATCGCATTGAGCATGACAAGAGGGAGCATGGGACTGTATAACTCACCGGCAGGAAGGACAGCAAAGACACTAGAGCCACAGGGCAGATGGAATTCTTTGCGAAGTAAAAGCTCGAGATCAGACACTGATGTACATGCTTCGTTCGCATTCCCCTTTTGCGCTACAAGAGGTAGCTGGATGTCCGTCTGGAACTTCATGAGCTTATAGTAGAATACGAACGGAAACGCAGGTGAACGAGACAAGGCTGGAAGAGAGAGACTTGAGAGAGCGTCTCCACCGTCCCATTCGTCGGTACTGGAATTGACATAGGCGATAGATTGGGATGGCGGTGGAGGGTTCGTATCGGGTGCAGACGGCATAAATTTGATGCCATTCAATAGAGGATGTGTATGGTAGTTGTACTGGCGAGTGACTCGGACTACATGCGTCGCTTTTTCATCGTCGTACATGACGGTGACCAGGATGTGCGCCTGGCAGCCGTTCTCGAGTACATGGCGTCGACGTTTGCGCTGTCCAGAACCTCGTGAAGGTCGGTCCCAACCATGAATGCATTGCAGTCGTTTGGTATAAAATGGGAATAAGGAAGGAGAGGTTCTGGGACGATAACTACCTCTTGAGCCGAGTCCTTTCTGCTCCAAATTCTTCAGGAAGCTGGCCATGGACGACGAGCTACGGACACGATATTGCTGACCTGTATCACGCTCATACGCCTCCAAATACGCATCAAATTCGTCCCAATCAGCGTGAACTGTACGCATCTTGGGTACGAAGACAGTACCTTCGGATGCTGATGGTTGTTCATCCTCAGAGGCTGCATTGACAAACTCTTCCATCCCGATTCGAATATTGGTCGAAAAGCGTAATTAGTCTGTATTTTATGTTTTTTTATGTACTAGCCAGGTTAATTTAATCCTAATTGTAGTCAATTAATGATGGACTGCTAGCATCGATGTTGGACCTGGCAACCTGCGGAGATGATGGAGCGATCGGTGTATGTAAGTTGGAAATGCGTGTACTGTGGGAGTTGAAGACTTGGACACATCGCTTCTAATAAGGAATAGTCAAAGAGACAGATTTTATGACTATGAAGAAGTGACAGTCCGGAGAGTTTCCATATCGCTCTCAGTTTAGACTTAAAGCAAAAGCTTTCATACGATGTGGAGGCATAGGTGGATACGGCATATATAGCTTGTTTAGCTAGGTCGATACTAGACATTAGTTTTATGAGAAGTCATTCGTCAGTTAGGACTCGAAAGCTTTGGATAAATGGTCATTCCCTTCACGATGGACCCATCTATTATATGCGAAGTGTACTAAGGTAACCTGTATTTATCTGCCTACTGATTAAACATCTACAGATCCTGTTTGGCCATTATCTCTTTTCACTTTTGTTTGTTGTCACTACCCTTAAACCATATCATAAATGGCATGGATACCTTTGACTCGTCCATTAGCTACATGCTTTCAAAGGGTGAGCTATAAGCAGTGTCGACTGGAATTACCTAGTTAGCGTGAGGACCCACTATATTTTTGTCCATAACAGATATCTCTCTACATTGCAAAGAGATACTGAATGCCATATCCTTGACTACTGCGAGCGCTGGTGTGCAGCAGGGGAAACTTGAGCTGTCAGTAAAAATGATTAAGGAGAGCATGGTTCATGAAATTTAAATGAATCGATGAAAGCTGTCATAAATAAAGTAGCGTAAAAGCACTTCAACAATAAATATCGCTTTATAAACATGCCATAGATACCCAGAAAGACGCACATTGAGCCATGGTTGAGTACTTGTCGATTAAATGCTTCTAGATGCTGGTATTTACACATGATACCTCAAAAGATGTTCAAAAGCAAATACCTGAAAACGTGATAAAGAAACAAAGTATGGAGGCACATACGAATATTGCGAGCATAAAGCCAAGCCTTCTGTCGTGAGATCGACTAAGTTTAATAGATTATATGAATTTAAATAATTCCTTAGAAATAAGGTAGACTAAGTTGATCACCGCACACAGTCGGTGATGAAAGAGAATATGCCAAGTAGCTGTATTATTGTTGATAGAAGTACCATAAACGATGAGGGGCTTTGATCTTTCGCTATACGTCCTCTTATACATGAGGTCGAGATATCTGCATCTCTAAGAGCATCCCTCACAGGTATAAGATCCATTTCATTCAATAAGTATACGCTGCTGATGCATAAATAGAAGTACCAAGCTAAGAGCTAGTAGTGTGGACGGAAGGAAGTTGTTAATTGAAGCGGACTTCAACTGCGCCATGAAAAAGAAAGTACATGTTAAACCGCGATTAAGTACGATTGCTAAGTGCGAACCAATATCGCGACGATGGCGACGAGTGACGAGCAGCCTACAGTGGCCCAGCGCGACGAAGAAACGTTGCAGGAGAATGCAGTTCCAGCAACTGCAAGCCCTCCAACAGAGGACAAGGCCACTTCATTGCCACGAACTGGAGATGCACCTGTGAATGCCAAGTACAGCCTCCAGTAATCTCACACCAATCATTCATTTGCTCACCAGCTCTGCTTTTAGGTACATTAAGCGCCCTGAAGACGTCATTCAACGCCCAGCAGACTTGGACAATTCAAAAGGTGGTACATTCAAGAAGCGTCCTATTAGCGACGTGAAGTCGGATCCGTCAGAGAACTTGTGTCGATCCGTCGCGTCCGGCGAAGGATGTCCATACGGAGAGGAGTGTAGGTTCAGCCATGACATTGACACTTTCCTACGTCAAAAGCGAAAGGATCTAGGTGACACTTGCCCTGTCTTCGAAGCGGTTGGCTATTGTCGCTTTGGAGCTAGCTGTCGTTTCGCCGGTCATCATTTCCATAAGAACGGAGACGAGTATAAGAACGACAATGTCGAGAACGCTAACAACGTCGTGGAGCATGAAACGAACAATTTGAACGACACAGTCCGTCAGCACCTTCGTAAGAATACGTATCCGTTCTGGACGAAGGCACAGCGCAAGTCCAAAGCCACTGCTCAAGTGGATGCAGACGAAAGCCCTCTCCTGCCAGAGCGTAAGCCTGTCGACTTTAAAGACAAGATCTATGTCGCTCCATTGACAACCGTTGGCAACTTGCCATTCCGTCGTTTGCTCAAACAGCAAGGAGCGGACATCACGTGTGGCGAGATGGCGCTAGCTCCGAACCTTTTGAAGGCGCAGCAGAGCGAATGGGCACTACTCCGTCGTCATGAAAGTGAAGACGTCTTTGGCGTTCAGATCGCTGGAGCTCATGGTGATCAGATGGCTCGCGTGTGTGAACTCTTAGCGAGAGAGACGGATGTGGACTTTGTCGACATCAACATGGGCTGTCCGATCGACGTCGTGTGCAAGACCGGCGCCGGGTCTGCACTTATGAATCGTCCCCCACGACTTACAGAAGTCGTGTCAGGTTCACTCACGGGTCTCGAGCTCGGCAGTGCTGCCTCTGGCAAGCCAGCTCCTGGTCTTACCGTCAAGATGCGCACGGGATGGTCGGAAAAGTCTCCTGTAGCGCATAAACTAGTGCCAAAGATCCAAGCAACCAAAGCTGCTAACGCGTTTATGAATACGGAAGTCGTCAAGAACTACAAGCTACGTGCAGAGCAGTACGTCGATGCGATGGCTATTCACGGTCGATCGAGGCTACAGCGATATACCAAGACGGCGAATTGGGACTACATCTACCAGTGTGACCAGGCGCAGTCATCTGACCTGCCTCATGTCCCGTTCATTGGCGGTGGAGACGTCCTGTCGTACGAAGAGTTCGACCAGCACCTCAAGGACGGCAAGCTGTCGACTGCGATGATCGCCAGAGGTGCACTCATCAAGCCGTGGCTACCAACGGAGATTAAAGAGCGTCGGCACATGGACATCTCGGCCTCCGAACGACTCGACATGCTCAAGGACTTTGTCAAGTTCGGACTCGAGCACTGGGGATCTGACGACAAGGGCGTCGAGCGCACGCGTCGGTATCTACTCGAGTGGCAGTCATTCCTTTGCCGATACATTCCTGTCGGTCTGTTGGATCGCCTGCCACCGCACATCAACGACCGTCCACCTCCGTACTACGGCCGGAACGACTTGGAGACATTGATGGCAAGCGACCAAGCCGTCGATTGGATCAAGATCTCCGAGATGCTGCTTGGTCCCGTGCCAGACAACTTCCGGTTCGTACCGAAGCATAAAGCGAATGCGTATGCGACGACCACGACAAATTAAGCAAAGACCATTTGTTTCTACCAAGGATTTATTCCGTCGACTGTTCATCTTTCTCTTGCGTGACCAAAGTGTCTTCCAGATGCACTTGGTCCTGCATCCGTCTCCTCGCAGCTCGTTCCGCTCGACTCAAGTCCTGCTGCGCTTCCTTTTCTGCTTTCTCGTCTTCTGCCTTATGCTTTTGCTCCTGCGCTTCTACTTGTGCCACTTCCTTTTGTGTCTCCTGCTCTTCCAATTGTTTTGCCTGTAGACGTAGAGATCGTTTGCGTGGCATAGCATCGATAATCGCTCGTTTCTGAGCTTTCTCGGCTTCTCGTTTCTCAACCTCTCGCTCCGTCTCGATCTGCTCGACGATAGCTTCCAGTCCGTCCAAGAGTTCCTGCTCGCCCTTGCCTTTCCGACCTTTCATGTTTTGCAAAGCTTCGAGCATACCACGAAAGGCGTCGTCTCCTTTGACCCATAGCTCCCAGTCGTGCGAACCTTCAGTTAGTCGATACAACCGTCGCTCTTCGTAGAACTGAGGGAAGAAGTAGAAGCGATTGCCGACACGATCTCGACCTAGAGGTTCGACGCGCAAATCGTCCTCTTCCATCTGCCGAAGGAACTCTGTGTTCGAATGGTCGTAGATGACTGCTTCACATAGGTTCAGTAGGATTTTACAACGCAGTTCGACCGTCAAGTCCGCGAAGGACTGGTGCTTTAGAGGACACTCGTCTCCTAGAGGTTCGAGACGAGACTTGAGAATCTCTAGTGTCATCCACTCGTCATCCGTCAATTCGACATCCTCGACACTCTCTTCTTCAGCTGACGACAGGTCTGCGCTACTGTCATCATGCTCTTCCATCCATGACTTTGGCACTGGCTCCTTGGCTTTTTGCAAGAGCAAGTAGAGTCTGTCGTACATTTTCAAGTAGTGCTGTCGAAGCTGTTTATTCCACCACTCGTATCGGAGACCAAGGCCTTCGGATAATGCTTTCCGATCACTCTTTTTCAGCAATAGTTTTGTAAAGACGTCTTCTAAGATACTAGAACTCTGAGGCTGGAGAAGAGCGGCTTCGTACTCTAGAAGTGTATTTGAAAAGCGCAAGGTCAGTGGCTGTTGTAGAAGCCATAGAATGTGGCAAGCAGCAGGTAGTTGCCACATACGTCGAAGCGCTGTGAGCTCTTCGAAATCTAGTATACAACCATGAGTATTCTTCTAGCTAGACAATCGTCATGTACGTATGCATGCAAGAGATGCGAGCAACTAGTTGAACAGTAGAATGCAGGAACTGAAGGACACGAGTGACCTTGATAGAGGACAAAAATAACCATGATCTGACGACATACCGATATTGCTCCGCTGCCATTCGACGCCACTTTCGACGTAGAAAGGCTCGTTCAATGGCTTATTCTCCTCTCGCTTATCCGCCACCGTCTTGCGCTTTTTACGCGGTTTCGCATTTGCCGCCGTTGTGCTCCCATTCGCGCGCTTTTTCCCGCTCGATTTCGTAGCTGAAGTCGTAGTCTCTTTACGAGATCGACGAGACCTCTTGGTCACGTTGTTCGCATCAGGAGATGGCGGATCCTGCGAAACCTGTCGACGAACTCGTCGCACCATTCGCCTTCGGTGCCTCCGGCGTGCTATGAAAAAGTGCTATGAAAGACATGTCGTATGATTGGTACAAATAAGATGGAACAAGTAGGGTACAACAATGCAAACCCTCGCGCTTGGTGTATTTACTGCTGCGGCATGAGCGGCGGACCTCGGTATGTTTCACCGGCTACTATAAAGTCCTTGGGTTCATACGCTTCCAATTCGACCAGGTCAAACTTCTTCTTGTCGTGGTAATCACCGACGATTCGATAGTACGTACAATCTCGACCACCTTCGGGGTCGTATGGAGGTGTTAGTATGTCGAAAATCGCACACCCTTGTGGCTCGCCAGCAACGAATTCATGCAGGTTACCGCGGTTGGGTAGAAGCTCCGTGGAAAACGGTCCATGCACCGTTTCGTTCGAACTTAATCGTGCCATTTTATGCCCATCCGGCAATTCCTCCTCATTATCGTCATGGACAAAGTCACAAGCAGTCGCATGCATACTTCCGTATAAAACTCTAGAGATGACACTCATTTCTGGATGGTCATGGAGAGGAATAGAAGTTCCGGGTGGAAGAATGAAGATGCCCATCGAGAAACTTTCGTCTTCCCATATATGCTGGTATCGAACATATTTGTCAATAGCTGTCTTTGGGCTCGTCTTCGGTTTCTTCGGATCAGGAACTTGCAAATGGAAATGCTCTGGCTGGAGCTTATCGCAGAGCTGTTTGATCGGCTCGATCTCGTCAATCGAAAGTGCCGCATGATCCTGACGGTCTGGACTGCCCATCGCTTCCACTAGAAGCTCACGAATACCTTCCAATATGTTCCCGGAAGTAGCAGCTCTCTCGCCTTGCACTACACTCCGCCAAACGGGTGACATCTTGTCCTTCCAAGGCACACGCCAAGCTAGTTCTTTATAGGAATCCGATGCAAAAAGCTTATTGGTTCAAAATCGTAAACTAAGCATTTCTATTGGTAGTTTCCACGTGAGAGAAGAATGAAAAAAAAGACTTTTTTCTTTTTCTTTGGAATGATAGCGGCCATCTAGCTGCTCCATGTGGAAACCTCGCTCATACTTCTCTTCAACCACGCGGATAAACCACCCGGTCGTTTCGAAAAGTTAATAGTCGCTTAGGACTGCCGAAGCCGGGTAAGAATAGAACGGCGATAGTCCTATGCGATAATTTATAGACACCAATACATACTCGATTTTGGTCTCATCTACTTATAACAAGAGAACGTTGAACTAATTGCATCTTGCGAGGGGTCCAAAGGATGAATGGTACGAATGCTTCTTTGGAATCGCCAAGAGGTCTACTTCGTAGCTCGTCTTTTGCCAGTAGTTTCCGCAGAGTATCCATGAATGTACTTAATAAGCGCAGAACTGTTCAACCGTTTGATGAGGAGCTCGATGTAGAGGAAGACTTGCAATTTATTAATGCACCAAGACAAATGGCTTTGCAAAAGATTGCAGCCTCATCGATACATTCTTTGTATCGCTCTTCGACTCGAGTGATATCGAAGCAAACTTCACCAGCCGCACCGACAGAGCAGCCCACAACTCCCCAAGACACAACGAGCCGCTTTCGTAGTTCAGAAGAGCTTTGCGTGTCCTTATTAAACCCTACTAGTACCAAAGCTGTTAATGCATGGTACCTAGTAGAAGGTTACATTGGTCGATACGCTAGCGATGGTGCACGTATTGCTACAAGCGAGAGCAAGATGGACGCTATCCATGCTAAGATCACGTTAGAAGGAGATGAGTATCTTATTCAAGATCATAGTCGTTCTAGGACCACATTTTTATGCTTATCGACAATTGATCGGCATCATTCCCAACGCGACGGATACCGTCTTCGTGTTGATGACAGGATATTCCTAGGTTCGGACACTGTACTCAACATCGACAACATCACAATGATAGAATGCAACTACGAACGGCAACGCCATCAAGAGCAAGGTCGACAGGGTACCTTAAATAAATTTCATCATGACAACGAAAGCGGTTATCTCGACCGTAAGACCGACAAGCCAAGAAAGAAAGTTAGATTTAGTTCCGAACCACCGATGGCAAATGACGGCATGCTGCTGCTCAGTGGCTCGATCTACAAACGATCAAAGAAGCGAAGGAATCCGTATAATGCACGAAAGCCCTTGTCGCTTGAAATATCTTTCTCCGATGCCAAAGGAAATAAGAAACAAGAGCCGGTAATTCTTGCTTGTAAGAAGTCGATCGTCATCGGTTCGTCGCAGCTATGTGATGTCGTTATCCCTGCTGACGACGTCTGCCCGGTGCATGCTCGTATCATTTTTGACGGCATGTACTACTTGCTGGAGGATTTAACTTTTGAAGAGCGACCACGGCATCGAACTCGAGTTGAACTGATCAAACCCACACGTATCGGTCGAGGTGATGTGCTCCTACTAGGCCAATGTATCTTTCAAGTCATGACACCTCGGCGAGCTTTTCCTGAGAAAGATGCAGACATGTTACGCTTAGCGATTCGATGCCAAGTGCTACGCGAGTCGAAACGGAAAGCGAGAACTCGACAAGGGTATGCGCCCATTGGCTACTGCCATCGATATAATGACAACTTTGTCGTTGGTCGAGGCAAAGTGTGCGATGGACCGATCGCATCTTATCTACTAAACAGTGAGCAATTCGGACTAAACTTGGATGGAGGAGCAAGTTCGATTACGCCACTGTTTGCTGGTTTGAACCAAGGAGTGTACCTGCTCCTTGGACGCAATGCTTTGCTTCACGCCACAAAAAGACTACCAGAAGATCCTATTGGACGTACGAGCAAAGCGTTGATGCTTCGTACTGGAACAGTCTTTCGATGTGGATGTAGTGAAGTGGAAGTAGTGCATATCAAGTCGGAGACAGCTAACGCATTAGTGGCTACGGCAGAAGATACTCAACAAAACGCTCTGATGTTGGTAAAGATGCCGTGGATGCAACAAATAGCTCGTAATAAATCCATGATAGAAACGCTCGCACAGCATGCGACTCAGCTACATTTGCAACCTGGAGACGTCGTTCATGAAGAAGGCGATCCTGCCTCCTTCCTATTCGTTGTCATGAAAGGTCAGGTGAATTTGACGATTCCAGATTACCGCAGTCAGTACGTCGAGACTTCCGTTGCCGGTGGTGTTGTAAAGACTGTCAAGGGAAGTGAATCAAGTACTATGACGTCCAACTTTCACCCTTTAAACGAGACCGTCGGAGAAGGAGGGTACTTTGGTGAAATCTGTTTACAAGAAGAATGTGATCATGACATCGAATACACGGATAAAGCCACTGCAGAAACAGAATGCACTCTCCTGGTGCTGAGTAAAGCCGACCTGCGTAACTTTCTATTACCTTATCTAGACATCTTGCGATGTCAACTACCTCTGTCAGAAAGCCGAAGAGACCTCATGCAGAAACTTCGACTGCACGTTCCGTGTTTGGAACAAATAGCGTACGACCGCATTCAACAGCTTTCGTTAGACGCAGTTGAGCTGTCGTATGATAGTGGAGATACGATCTTTAACACAACTGTCGGGTTTAAATTTCAAAACGGGTATCAAAAACAAGGCCTCATGATCCTTACGAGCGGTGAAGCGGCCATAAGCTTCAGGTCTGTATCGGATGAACAGAGTAGTATGGAAGCCAACAGTCTTTGTAAAACGATTTGGACAACCAGTACGCCTTTGATAAAGCTTGCATCCAATGACGATAACCTCACGAACATCGGTCACGTTAGTGCGAAATCCACTGTGAACTGCTTCTTCATAGGTGCAGAGCAATTGGAGCCAATACTGGCCACTGCTACCACCAAGCTGACGAGTGGGACACGACCAACGGGGAAACCAGCTCCTCCAATATTGTCAGAAATTCATAATAACAAACGTAAAAGCAGCTACAAGCTTTTAGCGGAACGAACGAAGCATTCATACGTCGTTCGTCCGAACAGGAGGTCTATTAAAGACAACACAGTGTCAGTAGATAGCGCTGATCTGAAGGACTTGACGGAAAATCCGCGAAAATGGAGACGAAAGAAGCGCAATCGAGCACTGTTGGACCAAACGATTGTGGATGTCCAGAGCAACATGAGTCTTCGTCATGCTGTCGTCCTATACGTTCTGTCTGGTGCCAATCGAGGCGACATACATGTAGTCAACAATGCAGCATCGATCGGTTCACTAGGTTCGTCTGCTGACATCGAACTAAACGACAAGTACGTGTCGAAGCAGCAGGCAGTGATCCAACATCGTTTCGGGAGCTACTGGCTATATGATACTTGTAGCGATTGGGGCACGTACACTCGTTTAGATGAGAATCAGAAAGTGGATTTAACTGCTGGGGATGTCTTTCTCGCCGGAGAAGTCGAGTTCACTTGCCTCGGAACGTTTCCTGAGAGACAACAGAAGAAGAGATGTTGTATTCAATGAACACGAAACGACAAGGAAAATGTCCATACCTTTTGATTTCCAATTTTTAGCTTCGAACCATGAGTTGAACCGATTTGTCATTGTAGTATTCGTATCCAGAAGTCATGTCGACGCAAACGATACCAGTGATTGATTGTAGCCCACCTTCTACCGCAAGAAATTGAACGCATACACTTGTCGATGATAACGATGCAATTGTCCCGAGATTCTACACCGTTGTGTCATTCATATCGCATATAGTAGAGCTTGACGAAAGGAAGCTTACCAGAGATGAGACCGAGTGGCAGACAATACCGTCCGTTGCACCATTTCTAAACTGGAGCTGGAGAGCTACGTCTCGGTCCAAATCGTTCATGACTTTAACTTGAGACGAAAAAACACTGTTTAAACCAACTTCCTTTGGCATGTCTTCGAACTCGACCCAGACGAGAGGGGATGAAGGCACATTACGCAGTACAGGCTGGCTGTCCATACTACCTGCTTCTCCCATTGCTGTCTTCCATCGGACTCGGAGCTTGCCCAGTTGCTCGGAAGTCTATCGTTTCATTCAGCTTCTCGCCAAAGACCAATGAACGATATGTTCCAAGGTACCTGAGACGACCTCGTCGTGACTGCTTGGTTCTTATCTTGTGATACACGAAAGACACGCAATAGTTCAGCTTGCGGATCGAGTAGAGACTGTGCACTTTCATCCAAAAGTCGATCCAAGTCCATATCATCTCGACTATCTTCCTCTTTTGCTGCCAGCATGGAGCTTACGAACGGTACAAATGGTTCAAATGCAATATCATCGATGAATAGCGGTAGCTTGGATCCATTCCTTATACATGCTTGCACGATTTCATCTCCATTCGATTGTGTCGACTTGTGAAAAGTGAACGTAAGGGGGTTTTGTACGCTAAAGCGATAGAATTTACGCATCGACTTGGATGCTTTGGATGCTGGATCAGTATACGTCACACCCACACGTAAACTATCTCACATGTATTGATTAATGAGAAACAGAGGTAGAAGAGAAAGGATAGGAAGACGTACACGTGATTTCCCACATGTGCAAGTGGATAATCGACGATCATATCGAGATTCATTCCAGGTTCCAAGACTGGCATTGGATTCTCTGGTGGCAATTTATTCGACCTGGCATATCGGTTGTCACGTAACTCGGTTCGTTCGGATCCACATTGGATATTTGCCTAGATTTCCATTTTCAATTTCTTTTTCTGATTTGAGCTACTTGATGTATCATACCGTGAGTTGGACGTTTTGGAGATCACAGTCGTATGGATTGATGACGCTAATGTAGCTGCAAAAGGTGTTTCCTAGGTAGATCTCTCTAAGATCACGATACGCTTGTGAGCAATCCACATCGATTGCACCTCTAATAGCACTACGAACCCAAAACTGTCTGGCAGAATCAAGTTACTTGACATGGCAAACTCGTGCTGCTGCATGTGTGATGGAAGTAGCGCAGTTGGTACAGTAGATCCCATCGTCGCCCCTTGCGTATACAAACGAGGCTTATACAGCCGCATCACTACACCACAGACCTTGTTAACATACATATCTCTAAAGCAGAATCATCCTACCAGTCAACCTTTTAGCGTAGGCTGTACGGAGGCTGCATTGGATCCATGATCCGCCGCATGTACTCCGCTTCCCGCTGTCGCGACACTCATTTTAGTCGTCGCTACTTTAGGCGCAGTAAAGCTACTTAACGCTACTTTTCAGACATGAAAATAAGAAAGAGTGAAAATGGATGATTATAGTGCTGTGTGGAAGTACTCGAGTGCTTTCTTGCTCGGTGTCGCGACACATTACCTCCTTACGCCTTATCTAAATGTTCAGAAAGCTTCACCGGCTAGTTCTGAAATAAATGACAGCTCCGATGAGAGCGACTCGGACTGGGAAGGTCGAGACGAGGAAGAATGGACGCCTCATAAGATGGTGCTGTGCGTCCGTACGGATTTAAAAATGGGCAAAGGTTCGACTACAGTTAACTCTTAGGCCATTTTAGTAGTTATATCAATGGGCATGTATCGCAGGTAAAATCGCAGCTCAGAGTTGTCACGCTACACTTGGAGCGTACAAGCGTGCAGTCAAGCGGACACCGAACGCAGTTAAGGCTTGGGAGACGTTAGGCCAGGCTAAAGTATGTCTCAAAGTGGATTCGGAAGAGGAACTCTTACGACTTGCCTCGGTCGCGGCTGAAAAAGGACTTTGCCACTACCTAGTTGTACGTACCTCGTTTCCTTCCACTTCCAATCACCTAACGAAAGCATCATGTAGATGGACGCTGGACGAACGCAAATTGCGCCAGACAGCAAGACCGTCGTAGGTATCGGCCCTGCTCCTGTGCATGTACTGGATGAAGTGACAGGCCATCTCAAACTCATGTGAGGCAAAGACGTTCAATATAGCAGTGGCTACTTGAGGAAAAGGAAGAATGGTTTCGTGTTTCATTTGCAAATGCGATTTGAAGCGTATCAAACCTTTCTTACTGTACTCGCAAGAAGATCTTACACGACTTGGCTCGGTAGTTCTCCAAATTTCGTCATCTCGGGCACTGGTCTACGCGTCATTCTGGATACCAAAACAAAGCATCCGACCGCACCACCTGACGCTACAAGTGCTGTTAGCATCACAAGTGCAATCTCGGATGCCGAGATCGGCTCCGATGCTGCTAGACTCGTGCCATCCATCAACATCATCCGCTGCGCTACGTTTCGAGCGCCATCTACGCATGCTAGGAACTCCCCACGCGTCGTCCACCACTTCATCGTACATAGGATTTTCGCTCGACATTGATACGTAGTGCATGGAGACAAGTGATAAGCGTCTGCTTTCATGTGCCAATAGTACGTGTCGAGCAGCTGCGCATCCATCGACATGCGTGCATACATCTTTCCTAGTTCATTCGTAGATAAATCCTTCAAGCCGTATGCTTCACTTGCACGATACAGACGCTTCCACTCGAGCGTTTGATCGCTAGAAGAGATGTTCGTAGCATAGACAGTGTAGTCCAACATTTCATACGTGTCACTATCCACTTCCCATACCATAAACGACGGATTGTTACCGAAGAGAGGAGAGATAGAGCCACTCACGTGCAACGGTACGATGCCACTAGTGTCGTCAGCATCTTGGTGCGGCAGCACAGGCATCCGGAACTCGACACTATGGACATGACCAAAGATCTGAGCTTTAATTACGTCGGTGTACTGCTCGACAATCGTTTTGTATGTGACGATGTAGTTTTCATGCCACTGTGGGCTACCTCCATACGAGTCTATGATGGGAGGAATATGGCCTGTAATGTAGGCGAATTTGCTCTTATCCTGTAGTTCCTGCAACGTTTTATTCAGCCAGACAAACTGTTCGAACGGATCTGGATCAGACGTTGAGTCAGGGGAATGCCATGGCGAGTACGGAACAGTGTTGAGCGTCAGAATCTCTAGCTGCTCGTCAAAGGAAGTGCGGAGGTATCCACGTCGACGTAGTTTCTCCAAGTCGGACGTGGACAAGGTATCTTCCCACGCCCCGGCAACATTGGCGAGTGCAGGATTCTCCTTATCTTTGTGAATGTCCGTGACGGGCATGTGGTAGTCTGGATTCGTGTCCGCGTTGCCAATAATAGCCGTCGTCGTAAATGAATCTTTACTCGTGTAATACTTTTCTAAAGTCTTTACATTCTCCTGTAGTGCTTTTGCAATATACTCATCAGTAAATTGACCATGCACGACGTGGTCGCCCGTGTAGAGGAAGAAGTCGGGGTCTGGTGCGACCGACTTGGCATACTCGAGGCCAGATTCAAGCAACGTCACGGGAGCATCCGAGTAATACGCACATGGAGGCTGTGCACCACTTTCCGAATAATTCAAATGGACATCGGTGAAGTGCAAGATGGTCTTCGTCCCTGCTTCCACGACCGGCCCAAGTAGCGCCCCTAGGAACACAAGTACTCGCATTTTTACAATGGCGCTTGTGAAAGGACGTTTACATTTTTATTGGTTGAAATGTATATATAAAGGATATTATTGGCTAAAATTTCCAAACCAACCGATTGCAATGTCCAAACCGTATCAAAACTCATTTACCAGAAGTAGCAAGGTAGAGATGGCTCCCAAGGACACGACGACGCCTGCGGGCAAGAAGGCTGCGGCCACCTCAAAGAAGATGCTCAAGGGCTCCCACGGCAAGGCCGTCAAGGTCCGCACGAACGTGCACTTCTACCGCCCGAAGACGCTTGCGCTTCCGCGTCAGCCCAAGTACGCCCGCAAGGCCGTGCCGTCGCGCACCAAGATGAACAAGTACCGTATCATCAAGGCTCCTTTGACCACGGAATCGGCCATGAAGAAGATTGAGGACCACAACACGCTTGTCTTCCTCGTCGACCTTAAGGCCAACAAGCGTCAGATCAAGGACGCCATGAAGCAGATGTACGACATCAAGTGCCAGAAGGTCAACACGCTTATCAGGTACACCATTTCGCGTCGAGCTCTTTGGAATGGAAAGGCAGCGATCAAGTCGAAACCGACATGAGCCATCGCTTGCCACCGTCCACCTTGAATTCTCCATCCAGCTCTCTCTCTTTATACACAATACTCATCATGTCGATAGGATGGATGGCCAGAAGAAGGCGTACGTTCGTCTGACCCCTGACTACGATGCGTTGGACGTTGCCAACCGCATTGGTGTCATCTAAGCGACCTAAAAAGGTATTGTCTTAGTGTCCATGTAGAGACGCTTCGTCTAGCATGTGACAGAATTAAGAATAAACAAGACATTGCTCTTGCTGCTTCTGCAAATGCATTCTCTCTTTTTGCCTTTCCTACTATTCACACAACAAGATGTAAAGTCACTGGTATACTTTGATCAGACTGTCGGCACCGCCCGTCGCGATAAAGTTGCGAGACGGGTGGTACGCCACCGAGTGTACTGATTCCGCCATCTTGTGCCGATGTGCCTACAATGCTTCCATCAGTTCCATTCGCAAGATATCGACAAGACACTAGCTACCTGTTGTTCAAAGATGCAATGGCGTTCCGAAACGGACCACACGCGAAGAGAACCATCATGTCCGACAGACGCAAGGTTGAGGCCGGAAGAGTCGATAGAGAGAGACGACACGCTATCCTGGTGCGCAGCAAACGACCCAACGCAGTCGCCTACATCCTTCCATCAGCAACACATGCCACAAGCACAAATGGATCGAATGTACCTGCTCGAAGATCATAAACTCGAATCTTCTTGTCCTGATGAGCAGCAAAGACGAGCGGGAGCGTCGGATGTGCTACGATTTGGTTCACCTGTCCATCTCTCGAGTCTCGACTGCTAAAGTCCGACTCGGTCGAACGTAGTAACTGTACGAGCTGTTCGCCATGGAAATCGAATTGAGCGATGCTGCCACAAGTGTACCCGACAGCGCATGTCTTGGTGTCGGAAGGAAGCGTATGGACAGATGTCGGGATGAACGGAACTTTGCTAGATGCTACAATTGTGTGCATATCAGTATCATGACAGGAGCATCTACTAGACACACGAGAATACCTGCACCAGACGGAAGAGATCGAGACGTGCACCGAAGCTCACTCTTTAAACTCAACTCTAAACGCCTATTAGATATACGATATACGGAATGAGAGTAGTGTCAGTTACCTGTGGTAATGCCCCATGAACGTACGACGCCGTCTGCACCAGCGGAAAAGAGCAGGTTGGATAGTGGGTGCGTATGTAGATCCCATACGGCATCTTCATGTGCGCGTTTAATCACGTGAGACTTCATGCCCTGATACTCTTCGTACGTCAGAGGTTCACTCGTCTCTCGTTCACCGGATGGAAAGTCAATGAGACAGATACTGCCGTCTCGACCAGCAGTGGCGAACGCACCGACGCGATTCGGAGCATTGTTCGGATAATTCTCCGACCCGATCGCTGCTACGGCCAAGACACTGTCCGTATGGCATCGTACAGTCATGAAAGCATCCATCTCGACCGCCCTAAAAATAATTTTATAAGCGAGTGAGTCGATAAAGCTAGCAAGATTCATACCGAGAAGGTGGTGGACCAGAAGCGAGTGCATTCAAGTTCCATACTTTAGCTGTGCTGTCTTCGCTCCCAGAGATCAAGAGCGGTTCCGTCGGATGGAAAGCAAGTGATCGGATACCATCCTACCATCTCTATGAATACCCAGGATGTGTCTGATCAGCTTGAAGGTACGTACCATGTGACTTGATAGCTTGAGCTTGAGCTTATGAGGTTTAAACGCAGATTTCGGCGCTAAAGGAATACTTGCTGGCTTGGTAGTCTCCACCGTTCCTATGCACAAGACATTAGATGAGTCTCGTATGTAAATGCAAACGTAGTAGAGCATACGTTCGACCGTTTGGTCCTGACCGGATGCCGCTCGAGATAGAATCCGCGGTCGTGTGATCTCCATGCCATCTTTCGAAGAAGTGCTTTTGGAAGAAGTATTGCTATCAAGACGAAAGATCTCGTGTGATTTCTGACTGGATGGACTCTGTGCTGGTGACTCGGACGATGTCGCTTTTTCAATCGGTCTTGATATTGTAATGGAATTTGTACGTCCACTGTCGCTTAGTGTATTGCTAGTAGACTTTTTCAAATGGAGATTCGTATGCACGACAGATGTCACAGGTGCGGAAGAGTTGAGGTATCGACCTCGCTCTTGCTTCAGTGCAAACTCGAGCATTTTAATACGCATGAGAGCATCTTTATAAGCAGTCTCCTGTGCCTCCCGCTCTTCCTCCAGCTCTTTCACACGGTTTTCTAAACTTGTACGCTCTTTTTTCCACTTTGTCTCTTCATCAGCGACACTCGCAAACTGCCGTTGCAAGAACCGTAGCGCCGAGTCCACGCTATCCATCTCCACCTCGAGCGTCTGTCGTCGGTTCGGGAATTGAATATCCTAGGCTCTAGCCATGTTTTTACAGGACACCTCACAAACATATTTATTATAACGAGACTTAGTAATATGAATAAATTGGATCAAAAGCAATTAAATGTAATAATGCAGGACAAATGCCAACAAAGGACAGTAAGTCGGAAGCGCAATGTTCGAGACGCTTGTCACGGGGCTGCTGACGAATGCCCTCGGCAGCTTCATCGATCCGGCATGCTTCTCCAGTGACAAGATCAACGTCGCTGTATGGTCTGGATATGTCGTTTTGAAAGACTTGGAGCTGCGACCGGAAGTCGTGGCGGACCACCCAGCTCTGTCACTGACACGAGGGGTGGTTGGTAGCGTCGAGCTGCAGATTCCTTGGAACCGACTGCAAACGGACTCTATTGTCATTACGATTGATGATGTCTATGCGCTTGTACGTACGGAAGAAGACGTGGATGCAGCGTTGGCTGCACTCGATCCGTATCGGATCAAGAAGAAGATGCTGGAAGATAGATATGCACAGGCTAAAGCAGATGAGAGAGCAATGGATGCTGCTGCAGAGACTCGGGAGAGTGGGTTCACTGAAAGATTGATTAATAAAATCGTAGAAAACGTCGAACTCCACTTTCGACGTGTGCATGTACGCGTCGAGGACTATACGACAGGCGATCATCCATTCTCCTTGGGACTGACTGTCGAGTCCGTGCACGTCCAATCCACAAATTCGGCATGGCAGTCCGCGAAAGGCTCGTCGGACGATTCTCGTGTATATAAAGCCATCGAGCTAAACCATCTTAGCGTCTACCTCGATCCGCACTGCGACCTCGTGCAGAACGGCCGAAGCCTCGATTGTACAACATGTTCCTTGGAAGAATTCACAAGTGCCTTTAACTGGTCGGTACCGAAGCGCTCGGACGACCGATCATACTTCCACCCCCAGCTTTATCCATCGAGCCAGCAACACCACTTTTTGCTACGTCCTATCGACGCAAGTGCCCGCGTGGCAGTCAGTACAGATCCATCACATGGACCTAAGATCGAGCTAGATGTGAATGTTGATGAATTAGCAATTCGCATGGAAGAGTCTCAGTATTGTGACCTATTGTACCTCGCGACCGCCCTCCAATTACCGGAGCAATTGTCTAAGTACCAAAAGTATAAAGCGAATCGACCTGAGAATCCAGATCCAAGTGCACGAGACTGGTGGACGTTTGCTATTGACAGTGTCGTCAAGGACGTTCGAGAGAAACGGAAGAAATGGACGTGGGCGTACATGAAGCAGCGTCGACAAGATCGACTCAAATACGTCCAGTTATGGATTCACAAGGCTAGTCGAGAGGCTCAGCACGTCCACACGTGGGATGACGATGACACGGAAGAAGAGGAGAGTAAACATAGTGCTTACGATAGTACTAGTAAAGAGCAGGTCGAGAAGCAACTGGAAGAAATTGAGCGAAAGAGACCGATTGAAGACATCCTCTTCTTCCGTTTCTGTGCAGATAAAGAGCTACGTTCGATCCAGTCGACTTCAGATAAAAGCGTTTCGAGTGAATTGCCGACTCCTCCAGCAGCTTGGTCATCGAAAGCTTCCGATACAGAGTCTGCTGACACAGAAGCGACGGACTCGAGTGAGCCAACGGAGCAAAAATATCAGACATGGGGTGCATGGATGTTCGGGTGGACGTCGAAGCTTGCGACGTCAGATAGTGACGACGTGGAAGACAGCGTGCCCAGGCGAGTGCTCCCGGAAGTCGAAATGAGAGAACTGTACCGCATCCTAGAGTACGATCCATCTCGTCGTGCCAAGAGTCAGCGCAAGAAGCAGAAACGTGCTAATACGGACGAGTATGAAGAACCGGTAGACGATCATCGCTTTACAATTACGCTAGCTAAAGGCTCCCTAACACTAGCGAGCGATCCACAAACTGGTCGCGCGTTAAAGCGTGATGATCCTTCGTACAGCATCAAGTACTCGCCAGTAGACTTCCTCCGGTGCACATTCACGCAGCTCCAGGTTGCTGGAAGTGGTCGTAATGAGTTTTTCAAGGCGGATCTGTCACTCCATGCGATTGAAGCGTTTGATGAAAGTGCCGAAAGCTCTGTCTTCTCTCGTCTCGTCAGTAGAAAACAAGATGGGAGAGCTGTAGGAAAAGGTGAGAACGAAGGCTCGATCTTCTTTCTCAGCTACGAAACAACGCCGCATAACACGACATCTGATGCAAGTATCTTTGCGTACTTGGAACCGCTGGAAATCGTCCTGTCACCAACTGCCAAGTGCTGGGAGAGGTTCAATACATTCATAACAACACCGAAAGTGCTTGGACTTTGGGCAGAGCTCGAAGTCGCATCGTTTAATGAGATTGTCAACTTGAGAGCGAGAACGGAGGCTAAGCTGAACTACGTTCTTGCCAACCACGTTGCAATGGCAATGGATTTACGCATCCAAGCACCTGTCGTCATCATTCCTGAGAGCGACACGGACTACAACTGTGGACGTCTTATTGTAGATCTAGGCCATATTAGCTTCCACACCGATCGCTTGAGTACATTGAATCTGGATGGAGACAGAGATAGCATGTCGTCCCAAGTACAACGCACGTCCTGGAATGCACCGCCAACGCCATCTAGTACATCGTTCGTAAAGCAGCTCTACGATGAAGCGGAAAAAGGCGAGAGTGCTGTCCACTGGAAAGAAGAGTTCTATGATAAATTCAAGCTCAAGGTCACAAACATCCACTTGCTCTTGATCCCATACGGTCGCACCAAGATGGCGAATCATTCAGATCGACCTGCTCATGTAGGATACTTGTACGATGAAGAGCGCGACTATGAACTTGTCGAACGGCTTGATTTACATGTAACAATGCGCAAGTCGGTCCTTCCGTTAGACCCAGCGCTCACGAGGATGTATGTGAATGCAGACTTGCCAGCACTGACGTTTAAAATGTCCATGGAAAAGTACTATCAGCTCTTGATTCTCGCAGATCGATTTAAGGTTGAAGAGAAAGAAGAGGATGGAGGTGGAATGGCAGCGGAAGCACAGGCAGCGTCGATCTTTGCTTCTAGTATCTTTGATCCATTCGGTGTTGCTGGTCTGGATGGAGGTGACGAATACATGGCAAGTCGACGTCAGAGTTTCCTTAGTTCGAATGCACTGGATAAGTTTATGGAGCGACAGAAATCGTATGAAGAAGGCAAAGAAGATGACTCGGATGCAGACTCGAGTGACAGTGATGATACGTGGTTTAGTGTCGCGGATGAAGACACGAATGGCGAGTCGGAAAGTAGCTTTGTGTCTGCGAAAGACGAGAGTGCTCAGTCAGAGGATCCTCAATCTAGCTACATGCGCTCGATTCGTCGAGCTAAAAGGCGAAAGCAGTTCTTCTTTCCCAATGCGCCTGCCCAAGTGATCGATAGAAAGCTACTCGTACTATCTCTATCATTCCCATCCATTTCCGTTCGTCTACAGAAACCTCAGTCAAACTTTATCACATCTACTGCTTCCTACCGCTTTGAATCCTCAGGTGTGGATGAAGGCAGTGGTGATAGTGGAACCATCTTGCTTAAGCTACAAGGTCTGCATATGCGTATGAATCAACGGACATTGTCTAGTCAGATGAACCTGTCTTTCCGCTCTCTGGAAGTCGAAGACTTCTTTGAAGACAATGACAGTTCTCGAGAACACTTGCTCTTCTCTTGTCCTACCATCAAAGCTCCCTTTGCATTAAGGAAGCCTCAGCGACGTGGTGCTAGCTTTGCAAACGTCCGGTTGCCTCGCACACGTACTCTAGCGAGACAACGTGAACGTGTAATCTCTATCCAGCGCTCGAATGACAGTACGAAAGAAGACTCTAAGTCTTCTCCAAAGGACGGACCACCCGAAAACTTGTTGGAACTAGTATACAACTCGTACTCAGACACGAGCACTGGTCTGCCAGTCAGTAACGACTTGAATGTTCGTGTCGGAGCTCTGCACGTCAACTTTGACCAGTCCTACGTCTGCTCTTTGTTGGAGATGCTAGAAGAGACGTCGAGGAAGCTGAATATACCACAAGCAGCTCCCATGTCTGAGCAGACACCAGATACGTCTTTCATGGACGTTGGACTGGGCGGAGACATCCCTCCGCTGGAATTATCAGCGACAGCAAACCAAGACTTTACCATGCCACCAAGCTTGACCGAGTCCGTCCGAGCAGACTTGGATAAGGCGAGACAGAACTTCGTTACACAACACTTTGGCACGCCAGAGCAAAAGGAAGAGGATAGGTCTGTAGTGAAGAAACCAGTCGCTTTCGACGTGAAAGTGAGGGTGCACTCGGTGTCGATCTGTGTGTCGGATCGATCGGAGCTATTGTCGTCAGCAGCAGTAGTACAAACGAAGCTACAGCTGGAGATGGGTGGAGGACGAGAGACATCGGTGGAAGCCACTGTCGGCGATGTCAAAGTCTTTGATTTGTTTGCTGGAGACCATCGCGAGTCGGAACGTGATTCCGACACGATTACAAAGCTAAGTAGTTTCTCCTCTCTTGATAAGTCAATGAGTAAGAAGACGTATCGCGAGATATGTGGTCTCAATGTCGGACGGATCGAGACAAATGGAGATGACTTACACAAAGCTCTTTTGACCCTGTCGCTTCGATTAAAAGCTGTAGATCACGACGTGGCGGAAGAACCTTTCCAGTCTAAGCTTCAAGTCGTCGTAAATCCATTGGATATTTCCGCAAATCCAGACTTTGTCGAACGAATTGTAAACTCTGTCGTCCGAGGTCCTTTATCTGCATATCTAGCAGAAGAAGAGGATACATATACAGAGAGCAAGCATCGTTCTTACTCGAATGACATGCCGACGTTTATGGATGATCGAAAGATGGATCTACGTGATCTCCACTTTACATCCTTTGATGAGAACGAGTTCAAAAGTCCTGCAGTGGAAAGTAGCACCACGCCGTTCTTTGATGCGATTGATATGGTTGGAAGGACACCTGGTGTCTCATCTCCAAAAGCGAAAGAAGAAGCGAAAGAGGATGAACAGAAGGACAGCAAACTAGTACAGGAGAGTGCTGATCAGGCTGAAGAGAGTGAACACTCGAAGGATGACTCTATCCTGATGCTATTCACCTCTCTTACTGTTAGTGTAAAGCTCTTGCATCCGAATATCATCCTACCAGGAAGTAAAGCTCGGACGTTTGCTCCAGATGCAGACGAGTACAGCAGTGGACTGCTAGTCGACCTCGGTTGTGTCTCTTTTACCAGTCAAACGCATGGTGATGCTAGTTCAGAGAGTGGCCAATACCTCGACTTGCAACTGGATCTATCGAAACTACACGTTGCATGTGAAGGATCGATTCCTGATGTAATTGAGCCCACAGGACTCCATGGAAAGTGTACATTGCCAGTGTCCTTCGAGCCAACTACCGAAGAGAAGGCGGAGGATGTCGTTGTTTCCATTGACATCGAACCTGTACGTGTGAATGCTGGAGAGGCGACACTTTCAACAGTAATAGAAGCCACGTACGGATCTACGATTCCGATCGCAGAGGCTTTAATGAGCACGCAAAGCAGTCAAGAACACGATAGACGTGCTTCTATTGGTCAAGATACTCCTTTGGAAAATGGAAAGGAGGATCTAGCACACAGTGCATCGGATAAACCGGACTGGATGAGGTATGGTCTCCAGGCAAACGTCTTCTTGAAACAAATAAAGGTAGTGCTTGTCGCGGAGAGTAAGATGAAAGCGCAATTCGACACGTGGTTGGAGAGAGCAGCAAGTGAAGACAGTTTCCATCCTGCACGAGATCCGACGTTTTCACTCTTTGGCGATGTGGAAACTGCTCCAGATGCGAATTGGAGAGACGCTAGATCATACGCAAGTGACTCATTTGCTGCTGTTGCAGAACTTGACGTTAACTGTGTTCGACTAAGCTTCTCTGGAAACAGTCGACCTGACATGCATCCTCTCAAGTGTGAACTTGGAGTACAAGAAATCGCAGTGAGGGATTGTGCAGACGATAGTCCACTGAAGACAAAGCTGCTCGGTGCATCGTTGAGCTTCGATCATACCAAGGATGGCGTTGATGAACAGACGCCTGCGTCGGATCAAAACAGTAGTAGCTTCCCTACTCTTGCGAATGTAGGCGATCTTGCTCTTGGTTTCAATGATGAGCAACTACATGTGAAGCTCATCGCCGAGATGCATCAGAGTGAAGATGGAGTACCGTACCAAGTGTACGACCTAAACGTACTTATGACTTCGCTGTGCCTTAATGCGCTACCAAAGGTAGCTCTACGTGTCGAGTACTTTGTCATGGCAGCAGCTTTGTCACTTAAGCAAAAGATCTTTCACTTGCAATTGCATCGCGAGTCGTATGAACTGTCGAATCCGAACCAGTTCCAGTCGCTCGACTACTTTGAATCTGGAGAAGAGAGCAGTGAGTTTGATGATGACATGCCTGCGCCACGATCAGACGTGTCTGCCTATCGACCAGATACACGACAGAATCAACCGAAGCGTAGTAATAGTAAAGCAGGTTCGAGTGGACAAGACAAGGTCAAGATATCAGACTTGAGTCATCTCGAAATACCTGCGGAGAAGAGTCCTGTTGCAGCAGGTGATCAAGTAGGTTCAGACGTGACGTCGCCTCCGTCTTCGAAAGCAGTCAACAGCTCCATCCCTTCTACTCATTCGGAAGACAAGGAGGCACAAGTAGACAGTCAAAGTGATACTTCGACCCAACCGCGTGTAGTTCTGGAACTACATGCTGAGTTGTCTTCATTTGAAATACTGTTGCTTTCAGTCGATGATGCAGGTGAAGCAAGCGGGAGTGTGCTATCGAGTAAGTTGACTGCAAATGCCAAGGCATCGTATGTAAAGGAGCAAGATATGATGCTGACATATCCGGAGATTATGGACGCATCTGCTGATTTGGAAAAGATCAATGTCGCGGTGAAGACATCCGTCGAAAGAGAGGCAGAAAGCGATCCATTACCATCGTCCGAACTACATGAACTGTGGCGTATCGTCGAACCATTTGACGTCACGCTGAATTCGTCTTCTCGACTGCATACAAGCAGCTCTTCCACCAATGTGACATCTTCTCTAAGTGACAATACACTGTTCCAAGGACAAGAGCTGCATCTACCATCCTCTTCGAAATGGATACAGCATCAAGTGCGTGCAGATGTCGGTCTAATCACCTCCCGACTGTCCTATCGAGACTTACCACTCTTCTTAAAGCTCGGATTGAGTATCACGTCGGCTCTTTCAGCTCATACCAATATCCAACAAACTTTTGGGAATTCATGGGAAGCAGTTTTGAAAGAAGAAGAGGTCTGGCTTGTCAATGATAACCTCTCTGACAAGGCACCAAGTGAAAATGAAGCTGTCGAGTCGTCACATATGTCAAACGAGGCACTAAAGCCTGCCGCTATCCTCGAAGCTCACTTGGACGCTAAAGGAGTCCAATTACGGCTGATCAATAATATGGTCGATCAAGAATCACCTGTCGTCGGCCTACGTGTGGACTCGATCTCCATGGCTCTTCGCTTTGGTGCTGACATACAGACAATCGTCGCTGCCCATTGCCACCTCGAAGCGTGGTATCATAACCTTCGACTAGTCGCTTCCGAACCACTTATCGAGCCATGGAATGTCCAAGTGAATTTGGCAAAGGTCTCGAATGGTAGTAGAAATGAAGACGTAGATACTGTAGAGGAAGGTGCATGTTGGGACCTAAGCGTATCATCAAAAGAGTATCTGCAACTAAATGTCACAGACGCGTTCATGGCGAACATGATTGCAGCCCAAAGAGCATGGCGATGGGTACAGGCAGATGGAGGAGATCCTCGAGAGATGACCAACTACTCGTCCTATCGTATTCGAAACGACACTGGCATGACGTTAAAGTATTGGGGTCATGCCTGTCAAGGCAGTTCGCTAGAGCCTGGCGTAGAAGAACCGCTTGAGTTCGCAGACAAGAGCGATACACTTCTCGACTTTGTTCGCCAGCACTCGGGTGCAGGAAATGAGATGGGCGAGTCTAGTCCCGTTCCATTCTCTTTGCGTAATAGGCACCTGTACATTTGTGTTGAAGGGGAGAATGCGATGGATGCAGAGGACATGGGCGTTCGGAAATGGCAGAGTGAAGTTGCCATCCCAGTAGACCAACTTGACTCACGACTGTATGCACTTACGGAAGTGAATGCTGAAGCAGACTCATCTAGTGTGAAACGATGCGAATGCGTTATCGATGTGTTTGTTGAAAGAGGATGCAAGTTCTTTGTCGTCCGCTCAACTCTTTTGCTTGATAATAACACTGCTTCTGACTTGGAGGTCGAGTTCATGCCGCCACCACGAAAGCAGTCACCGATGCATCATCAACGTAGTGGTCACACGCACCCGACACCATCGTGGAAAACCGTCTTAGAAGCTGGGTCCATGATGCACGTACCGCTAAACCTCAGCTCAGCAGCCGAAGGCTTTATGATGGTCCGTCCACCGCCAATGAAATCGCTAACCACCGATCGTCACACACTTCCAAAGGCATATGCAAAGGAAAGAGTGCACTTGCCTATCTTTGACCGTGGCGATGACAGTGACAAGGCTTTAAACGGAGATGGCATGGCTTCTCATTGTGTCGTCAAGTTCCATCGACTGTATAATGATCGTCCAGTACGTCCGTTCGTCATGAGTGCGATGCTGTCGAACACCACTACCGCTTTATACCAACGTACACTATCCTTCCGTCCACCATTATTCCTCCGGAACTTGACGGCAGGAGCGTTGGAGTACAGTTTATCGACACCAAACGATTGGGAGCCTTCTGTCGACTCCGACGCGAGCTCAAGTGCCAAGATGGGATGGGAGAACAGTCAGCAACGACTGCGTGAGCGTGGAAGCATCAACGTCGCGGACTCGATGCTGTGGCACTTGTCAGATCGAAGCACGCCGTTGGAGCTGCGTGTGCGTATGAAAGGCTTTGAATGGAGCGATCCGTTCCTTGTGACGGAGGAACTGGAAGATGGCGTTCAGCGTCTACGCATGAAGGACGTGGTCACCGATGCGTTCTTGTATATGACAGTGGAAACGCAGGAAGGAGCTGGAAGGTGTCACGAGATCTTGCTGTATGTTCCTTACTGGATTGTCAACGCGACCAACTTGCATCTAGAGTTTGCGTTTGATGAGAGGTTTACCGGTCGAGAGCACCCGACAGCCTTATTGGCAGGTCAACGGCGTCTGGACCGAGAAGAGCTGCTGTCGAAGGAAGAGCAGCAGAGACCGACGAGGAATCGGGGGGAGAACCCACATATCATCCATCAACTACGCTCCGAGCGCAAGGAAGAGGATGTCGAATCTGAAGTTGCGACTCGATCTGTAAAGAATACAGATCGGTCTGGCCGTAAGAGACAGCGAAAGCTCCATCATGCAAGCTTATTACCTAGCGTTCCGAATGTCAAAGGCATACTCGACCTGCTTCCTAAATCCATTGACGACACGAAAGAGTCAGATCAACTAGAAGTCCTACAAGCCTGTTACTCGGACTATAAAGCTTCGAAAGGTCACGTCCGCTTCCGTGTCAATGACGATGCTTTCGACAAAACGAAGCGGATTCCACGTCATGAATGGTCCGACAGTATAATGCTCGATCAAACGGGAACGTCGGGACAATTAGAAGCGACGGACATGTCCTCTGGACGAACGTATAGTGTCGGGTACTCTATCTCCACTGCAAAAGGACAGTACTCTCGCACAAAAGTCATTATGCTCACACCTCGTTTCATGCTGATCAACGCTCTTGGCTCTGCCATTGAAGTGTGCCATTCGTCTAAGAAAGGAAGTCCTCCTGTCACTCCTGACGTCGGTGCGCACATGCAGATTGCACGTAAGAATGAACCTTCCGTCAGCGGTGGCGTCGTGCTGGAAGCAGGAGCGTATGCAGACTTCCACTGGACGAGCGACTTGGCCAACGTCCGTACTATTCGTTGCCGTGTCGCTGAGCCAGGATGGTCCTGGAGTGGCGCTGTCCCGTTAAGCGAGACGGGAGACTTTGCCGTGCGAGTGCAGCATGAATCCACCCGTGAGGTGCGTCTGATTCGAATCAACTTTAAGCTAGATGGACCTTGTGTATGCGTCTACTTTAGAGAAGAGAGTCCTGCAGCAGCGCCATATCGTATTGAAAACTTTTCGCTCGAAACGCTGCGAGTTCATCAGTATCGTGTGCGACGTAGTGAGGTCCTACTGCCGCATCATAGTCTCGAGTACTCATGGGATGAACCGACGCAAGAGCAGCTACTAATGGTTGACATGCTCCCGTCTGCAGCTGGAGATAATAGCCGGCCAGTACGTATCGGTACGTTCCGATTAGATCATCTTCAGACGTATCCGGATGAATTAGGCGGTGCACTTGGCGTCGCCATTCTAGCCGACGGTCCGACACGAGTGCTTCGTTTCACTGACACTCGTCTGCGTCAAGGACGAAACTATCGCTCGATAGTACCAGGTCCAGAACGTGTGCCTGCGTCACCTCAATCGACCAAGTTCCTCCACCACTTTGTCCCGACACCATCCGTGTCGTTACAAGTGATGCTGCAAGGTGTTGGCATTTCGATCATTGATGGAGAGCCAAAAGAGTTGCTTTACATTTCCATTTCAAACGTTCAATTTGAAACTTTAGTATCTGCATCTAGTCGAGAGGAAGATCGTGCTATCATCGCTCGTGTTGGAGACGGGGGAGAAGAGTATCTCCAACGCGAACGTCCGACACAAATCACTGCTAGTCGATTCCAGCTCGGAGATATGCAGATCGACCATCAACTTCCGTCCACACCGTTCCCAGTGCTACTGCGCTTTGCCAATCGTGGGGCACGAGAGTTAGAGCCACAATCCTCCAAGCTACTCGCACCTGCTGTGCGCATATGCATTGTCAAGCAAGATGATCATGCTAGCGTCAACTTCATTCGACACTTTAGTGCTCACTTGGTACCAGTGCATACACGTGTCGATGGTTCGTTACTCTACCAGCTACTACCGATGTTTGCGCATGGAAAAGAGTACGCAGAGACGACACTAGGAGATGATCGGGCAGTCGGACGTGTGTCTTCCATGGTCGCAGATAAAAGTCTACTGCTTGACGACTTAAACTCCAGTCTTGAAGTCGGTGTCGAAGTCGTGGAAGCTATGCACGAAGACCGGACGACTTCTGTCACTGGTACACAGTCGACCATGTCTCGTCGCCAGAGCACAGTTACCGGTCGACGGAAGAAACTAACGAGTCATCCAAGTCCAGGCAAGTTGGCATCGAAAGAGATGGCGAAGAAACTATACTTTGAAGAGTTCCACATCGGTGCGATTCGAGCTATGGTCAGCTTTTCTTTCGGTGCCACGAGTGGTAGAGAAGAGGATGCAGCTGATGGAGCGTCTGGGACATACACAACGAATTTGCGTCGACATACGCAGATTACAGTCGGTCCGCTACGACTACTGCTGAATGCGATTGGTGCCAGTCTCGCCAAGATCGCGAATGCGCCTTTCCACTTGAACTCTGTCGATATCAATCATTCGTTTGTACAGGCCGATGCGCTCGGTGCTCGTATAGGAGCTCACTACCAACGAGAAGCACTGCGACAGGCCTATGTGATTCTAGGAAGTGTCGATGTCTTGGGGAATCCGATGATTGCTTGGAAGAACATGAAAGGAGGCTTCTACGACTTTTTCCATGAACCAGTCCATGGAATCATGCAGAGTCCGCAGCAGTTTGCACTGGGTATCGGACGAGGCACTCTGTCACTGACGAGAGCGTCGGTGTATACGTTCCTGGACTTTAATACGCGTATCTTGACTGCATGTACGTTGGGTCTATCTGAAGCATGTTTGAAGCTAGATGACTACACAGGGTACCCAGCGACTCGAAATGTGTACCAAGGCTTTGCACAAGGCATTGCTGGTCTAGCGGTGGCGCCTATCCACTCGTTCGAAGTGAGTGGAATGAAAGGAGTTTTCCCTGGACTATTAGCCGGCGCGTTCGGTCTTGTATTGAAGCCTTTGCTCGGTTTGTCACTAGCGACATCCGTTACGACAGCCAAGCTTCGAGATGCAGTGGATCCAAGCACAAAAGCTCTGCTCCTGCGCTCACGACCTCCGCGTCATATCGACTACAAGACAAAGCGTTTGAAAGTGTACTCGTATGTGGAGTCGTTGGGAGAAGAGATCGTTGGCAAATTACGTGGTGGAAGGTATCGCAAGGATGGATACCTCGGCCATGTGGACTTGACGCAAAAATGTTTCTTGGTCACGAAAAAGCGTGTCTTGATGCTACAGGTCAAGCCTGACCAAAGCTATACAATCGAATGGGAGTTGTCGGCAGAAGAACTCGTATTAGTCGAATCCAAGACGTCTAAGCCAGATCTATTGACGTTCTACTACATGACAGAGAACCTCGAGCAGATCCACCATCTAGGTTTCTCCCTACAAAAGCATGAAGTTTCGATGCCAGCAAAGAAAATCATGTTCGTACAAGCGATGCTACAGCAACAAGAACGCTCGTTCATGACGCAAATGACATCCAGTACGAACCTCCTCCGTAGCATGAGCTTTTCAACCCCATTAGTATCTCACCCACCTCCAGAAGGATCTGGCAAGACGATGCCAGCCACCTATCCGATCTTCCAGATTGAAAACATACCGACAAGTAGGAGACCAAGCGCTGCATAACCAAAAGAAATAAAAGTTTAAAAGCAACGTCTCTTGTCTTTGCGTGCAATTGGAATTAAATCTAAAGGATCAAAAGCATCTAGTCGTCTTGGGACGCACCCGTGAGATCCATCGCTGATCCGACCTCACTCTTCTGCTGCGTGCTCCACATGCGGTCGTAAAGGCCTTGCTTCGCCAATAATTCCGCATGCGTACCCATTTCTGCGACACTACCTTCCTGCATGACGATGATCTGATGTGCGTTCTGGATCGTCGACAGTCGATGAGCAATCACGAGCATCGTCCGGTTCTTCGTGAGCTTATTTAGCGCACTCTGGATCTCCTGCTCTGTCACTGTATCTAAAGCAGATGTAGCTTCATCCAAGACGACGACAGGAGGATCCTTCAGAAGCGTCCGAGCGATGGCGACACGCTGCTTTTCACCTCCAGACAGCTTCAGACCTCGCTCGCCGACCTTGGTATCCCACTGCTCCGGCAGACTCATGATAAAGTCATAGATACGAGCACTCTTAGCTGCTTGCTCCACTTGAGCAAACGATGCGTTCAAGTTGCCATACTGGATATTGTGCAGGATGGACGTGTTGAACATAACTGTATCCTGTGGGACGATACCAACAGCACGACGGAGAGACTGCTGCGTCACTTCTCGAATGTTATGATGGTTTACGAGGATCTTACCACCCGTCAATTCATAGAAACGGAACACTAACCGCGAAAGTGTCGTCTTTCCAGCGCCTGTTTCCCCCACGATCGCAGTCGTCGTTCCTCTTTCAATCGTAAAACTGACGTTTTGGATGCCTCGACCAGCGTCTTGCGATGGATAGTGGAAGGACACGTCCTTGAAGACGACATCGATACCGTTCTGAAGGTCATAGTTGCACACAGTTAGCTCCTGTGCGTTCGGGACATCCACAATATCCGGTTCAACAGACAAGAGCTCTGACAGCTTCCGCATGTCCACGACGGAGTTAATGACCATGTTGTAGATCGTACCTAAGAACGACAGTGGCTGGAACAAGTTGGCAAGATAGACTGAGATAGCAACGAAAGATCCGACATCAATGTGTCGTCCAGAGTCCGAGACGACATGAGGGATAGCGAGACCAAGTGTCGCAAAGACAGTGAACTGCATAATGATCGACTGCGTCCCATTCAACGCATTTAAAGAAGCTTGGACCGAGACACTGTTCTTCTGGTACTTTTGGATCACGCGAGCGTACTCGTCGACTTCATACTTTTCATTCGCAAAGTATTTAATCGTCTCATAATTCAGCAACGCGTCTGTTGCCTTGTCATGATACTCATTATCATGCTTCACAGAAGCTTCTCGGAATTGCTTTCTCCACAAAGTAATGCGGATCGTTAGGTAAGCATACAAGACGAGACTTACAAACGCAATGATAGAGATCGTCGCGAGTTGGAAGTGTGCAGCAAAGATGATAACGACGACAATGGCTTCCACTAGCGTCGGCATCAAGTTCAAAAAGACAAACGAAACGACGGAATTCGCAGACTCGACACCGCGATCCATACTACGTAGGACATCACCGAGTTTCTTATGGACGTGCCAGTCGTACGAAAGCGTATGGACGTGTTCATACGTGAGCGTCGCGAGCTCAATGTACGCCGTCTGCTTCACACGGAGGTAGATGAGCGACTGCAGTTCCTTTAACAGGCGAGACGTAAGCGTCACACCACAATACAGACCGACGTACAGAATGGCTCGACTTAAGTCTTTCGACACCAACGCATTCGTCGTCGCTGCCATGAACAACGGAGCAGAGAGGTTGGCGGCCTTGGACGCTACGAGGATGATGTATGTGCTTCCGGCACGGATCTTGTTGTTGAATCCTTGCGGCCAAAAGTACGGCTTGAGGATATGCAGCATCTGGACGAGCGACATGCCTTTGCGTGGATTCTCGTCTTGTGTCTCATCTGAGCCACGGAGATAGCGGAGGTTCACGACCTCTAAGACAGTAAAGATGAGAGGTAGCGAATTGGCAACGTTCGCACCACGAAGTAAAAAGTGCTCTTCTTGCGTCTGACTCAAGCTATCCAGACGAACGGCATTGTAGGCCAACAAGGCGATAAAGGTGATGGAAACGATGTGGCAGAACGAGTACAGGAGCGTAGAAGATGCAACGGTTCGAGCACAAAGAACGAAGAGCAGGACTTTAACGGATGAAATGATCACTGGTAAGCCCCAGAACTCCCACTGCGGAGTCGATGGATCCAGGAGCCAATTAAACGAGAAAAACGTATTCTCAGTGCTAGTAGACGCACCATGCAATGCCATGCTGAACCAGGCAACGCCAACAAGCGCAAGGAAATCAATCGCTAGCATGAAAAAGAGGCTGAACTGCATGCACAGCATTTGTCGCTGCGCCTGTTTCGATCCTCTTGTGGCGTTCCCATCCGTCTCTCGGAAGCGAGAAAACAGTGACGACTTGCTCTCTTTCTCATCTGACTTTGTGTTCGAAGCGGTTTGTGGAAGCAGCGGTGCAGACTCACGTGCACTGCCCATAGCTCCCCGAGTACTCGTCTCTTATCTATGTGTCTCTTCGTACACTTTTCTCCGTATAAAAGTAGTAATACGTCATAAAGTAGCTATAAAGTGTCCATAGCAACAACCAAAGATCAATTACCATAGTGGATGGATATGATCGATCTACCATTCGGTCTTGTTAGTGCTAGTAGATAGAGTAGCTGTGTATGACAGGACGGAGGATACCTATAAACCACTTTGAATCCATTGTGGTGGGTGTCCGCTAGAAGGGCAATTCGGCTAAGAGACCCCACGGGCCGCTAAGTTTGCTCGATACGACCGTCCGATATCAAGTATCGGTCCTGCCAGGGTTTTGCTCGCCTAGAATTGCGTTGCAACAAGTATGTGCGACCGAACAAATACATTTTCTCTTTATTCATACGACTGGTCTAGTAGCACGTGAGCAATATTCTCTGTCGTCTTCTTCCCGACCTTCCTCTCTTTTTCACCACATCGAACATGCTCTACTTTTCCTTCTCTTATCGCGTTTCGTACGTCCTTCATCGTCTTGAATGTACGTGAGATCGCACATGCCTTCATACCACTCACACCACGTATTTGCATCAGCATTCGTTGATATACTTGGCCAACTGTAAAAGCATTTTGCTTCCGATAGTTGGTATTAAACATATCAAAAGAGATGACAGGCAATATGAACACTTCTCGTACTTGCTTGATACGTGTAGGCATGATCGTAGGAGTCACATGTGGATAGGAAGTACGTAATTGAGATGGAAAAGGAAACTCGGACAGCAATTGAGAATGGACGTCTGCTAGAAACTGAAAGGACTCATCTGCACTTGGCGACAAGTGGACGTAAAAGTGATCTTCCACTTGCGTTCGGCAGATCGCTGACTGGAGTCTTTGTGTCGTGACTGCTGTCTCCTGTGTAATCGATCCTTCCACTAGGTAAATCACGTGCGTCGCACCTGTATCTTTCAATCGCATTTTTTGCTCTGCATATCTCCGATCGACGATACTCCCGGACAAGTCTTTCACCTCCTTTCGCTCGACAATCACATTCAGCATGAACTCATCTGTGCTACCACCTCGTGTCCGTCTCCCAATCCACTGCATGTCTCCAATATGCAAATTACGCACTTCACACTCAACTCCTTTCTCGACCAACTTGCGTTCAAACTCACTCCGTCGATTACGACTAGTCGACTCTCGATGATCTAGAAGCAACACGACTTCCCACGTATCTCCAGGTTCATTCACATGGTACTTGGTACTCTCCACACGTGTCTGTTCCCGTTCTAAACGTTCTTCTAGCGGTAGAAACTCGTCATTATCAAAGAACTCATCTTCCTCCACTTCTACCACATCCTCTCGACGCTTCCACTCGTCACCAGACTCAGTGTCGATACTTTCGATTGAGATATTGTTCCGATTATCAATTGGAAGTGCTGAACTGTCTAGTTCACGATATTCTGATACACAATTGAAGGCACTACGCTTTCCAATGGCGGTTAAAAAGATGTTCCCATCGTCCGATCGCTCTGTCACTTTGTAGGTAGAGGTGAGTGATCCGAGACAGGATCGTAGCTGACGACTAGAAGCAGGAAACTATACCAGTATATCTCAATAAGAAAGTCTTTAACGAATAGACAAGATAGGCATACACCAGACGATTGGAGTTTTTCAAACAGCGAGTCCGTTGTGATAGCAGAAGAGGCGGTGAAGGCTTCTTCCTCATACAGCTTTATTAGCACATACCACGGCTCTATAGCACAATTAATATAATTCAACGGCTTCAGATAGGATAACATGCTTACGTTTCTTTTTAGATGGACGATAGATACGCTCTCGGCTTTCTCTAGAGCCCTGTGATGCCTTCTTGGAAGGACTAGCGATGGTAGGCGCTGGAGCAGGAGCAGGAGCAGAAGCTTCTGCTTTCTCCTCTTGCTCAGCTGTGCCGTTGGCAAGACGTTGTAAAACAGCTTGTATCTGACCTGCAATGAAGTTTCCAATGCCATGCAGTGCTTTGGCTTGCACTCCACTCGTGATCGTGTCCTTGCACATACGCACACTCGTGATAGCACGATAGTAGTTACTACCCAAATGCGAGTTCTCTCGCACACGTAGCTTTAGTTTAAACAGCTCCTCCACAAGAGGTGCATTCTCGGGATTCAAGCATCCATTATGGGCATTAAGAGAGCTACTCTCGTCTACACGGCGGCGCTTGGCGGGAGACGCACCGTCCATCTCGCTTGTCAATTCAAAATTTAAATTTGTCATGTACAACAAATCCACCTCTAGTATCCTATCCGATTACCACCATACTCCTACCTTCCATCCTCCATCCTATGAAACTCTACTAACAGCCATATCCAAAGTAGTACTCGCATCTACTTTCGACTACGATCAGTACGCGTCATACTCGGACTAGACACTTCTAAGATATGTTAAACGAGACAAAATCTCATTATATTGCAATTGTTTACCGCGTGACCCACAAAAGAACCTACTTAAAATCCCTGTGTGGCCCAAAAGACCACCAGAACAAAGAGGATAAACATGCTCGGGTTCAGAGCCATCTCGCGGGCGGCGCGAACGACGCCGTGGACTTCTTACCGTCAAGCGAGCACCGTGGGTGCGTCGTTGGAGGAAGCCGTCGACCGTCTTCCCCACAAAGAAGCTTTGCGTAGTATCAAGCAGGATATTCGATGGAGCTACCAGGAGCTCGATAAGTATGTCCAGGAGATGGCCAACGGTTTCCACGGACAACAATTCACGCATGGCTCAGTCTTGGCAGTTTGGCTGCCGAATTCTGCTGAAAACCTTGTCACGCAACTCGCTGCGGCACGTGCCGGCGTGACGTTGGCACTAGTGGATCCTCAAATCTCTACTGCTAAGGAGCTGGAATCTATTTTGCACGATAGCAAGGCGAATGGACTCCTGTTTGCACCCAAGATGAACGATACGAACGCTACTTCTCTCGTACAAGAGCTCTTGCCGGAGCTAAAGACGTCTGAGGAGAAGAAGACGCTCTTCCGACCGCGTCAATTCCGTCACTTGCACAGCGTCATTTCCACCGCCACGGACCACATTGACGGTGTCATCCCATTCTACCAAATGATGGTCAACTCGCCCGAGCCGGTGGCATTGAAAAACATGCTCAAAGCCGTCACACCGGACTCGCCGCTCGCCATCTCCTACTCGCGTGCGTATATTCACTCGTTACTACTCTTACGTTACAACTAACATTTCTACAGGCGTCGAAGGTGGTGAACCTAAGAAGAGCCAAGTGTACACGCACGCCAAGGTGCTGGAGGAGTCGGAAAAGCTTTCGAAAAAGCTGCAGCTCGTGGCCGACGACAAGGTGTGCATGGTCAGTAAGGATGCCGGTTTCTCCCTCGCTCCGCTTGCTGCCATCAACCAAAGCTGCTTGACCGTCCTTCCGTCGTTCGAGCACGATGAAGATGCGATCAAGTATGCGATGCGGCTAGAAAACTGCAGCATCGTCGGCAGCGGATCGTCGGATTACAAGCGCATTTAAGAGAACAAATACGAGCAAGTTTCTTGTGTGCACTCGCTTCCATCCAATCCAGCGTATCCATACTCTCTTACGAACACACACTTGGCATCCAAAGATCCTGTGCATGCGCCAGACGTGCGGATCTAGGAATAGACCTTGCGAACATTTACCGTCGTTTCCTGTCATAAGCATCGATGCAGTTAGACGAGGTCAATTCGCAAAGGCAGATGGCTTCTGATCTCCGCTTATACACAAGTTACATACGCTTCCAGCGCCAAACGACAGTACACGTCACACTGACTTTTCGGGTGAATAAAAGCGCCCATAATCGGCTAACGGCCGTGGGTGCGAAGTTGTGCGAACGGTCTCTCCTCCTACAAGACAATTCGTTCGTAGGATGGTAGACAAGCATAGTCGGCAAGCGCCGACGCAGCGGAGCAATGTGACCCACCGTCGGCGTGCGCCATCCAACTATCAGACGCTGGAGGACCCGCCGAGTCAGGCAGGCCCGGGACGAGATCAGAATCCCGTCCAGCGCCATTCAGACGTCTTTGAACTCTTGCGTGCCAAGTTTGGATTCCAGGAAGGTAGTGTCCTCAATCAGAGAGAGCATCTCGAGTGCTGGCTGCTCAATAGAGAGAGTCGAGCTGCTGTGAATGATCCAGACGCAGCCGTTCGTCATGTTCACGAACGCTTCTTTCGTAACTACAAGAAGTGGTGCACGTTCATCGGCACGCGGCCATTGCTGGATGAAAGCGGGGGACCAGCTTCGGTACGCCAAATCGCGCTCTTCCTCCTGATTTGGGGCGAAGCAGGGAACCTGCGCTTCATGCCCGAGTGCCTCTGCTTTTTCTTCCACAAGCTAGCGGCCAAGCTAGACGGTTTGGAGTCCATGCCGACTGCCCCGGAAGGGTCCTTTCTCCGTCTCGTTGTCCGGCCGCTGTACAATGCCGTCGCCAAGATGCGAGCGCAGCCGACGGACCGTCCATTAGATCACAAGAACATCACCAACTACGACGATGTGAACGAACTCTTTTGGTCACGTCGATGCCTAGACTTTGACGAACGCTGTGTCGCAGAAGCTGTGAATCTGCAGGAACACAAGACGTTCAAAGAGCGTCGGTCGTTTTTAAACCCCTTCCTCGCCTTCTTCCGCATCTACTTTTTCCTCCTCGTCATGCTCCATCTTCTCATCGTCATCTGCTACGTCGCCTATCGCTCGGATCCAGCGCGAACGAGTGGCTTTAACTTTTACAGTGACTTCATGACGCCCGACATTGAGGACATTCGCAACCATGCCTTCTACTCGATCTTTATCACGTTCAGTTTCCTACTTGCTTTGAAGACCGTGCTGGAAGTTTGGATCGGAGGTGCACGTATCTTTGATCGACTCGTCCATGCCTCCGCGCTCTTCATACGTCTCGTATGGCACTCGATCTTCTTTGCTCTCTTCCTCGCACTCTTCACGTCTCCATACGAAAAGTTTGGTGGACAGCAGTTCCTTGACATGGGTCTTCTGCTCGTCCTCGTGTACGTCATCCCCGTCGTCCTCGTCGCGATCCTCCAAATGACTTGCAAAAGCATCGTCTGGCGCACTGGACTCCTCAATGCACTCGACGGAACGCAGGAAGACTTTATCGGTCGACACATGGCCCAGCCGTGGGGTCCGTTCCTAGCCTACTCGACGCTCTGGACCGTCATCTTCGTGTGCAAGTTCCTCTTCAACCTCCAGCTCATGGTCAAGCCACTCATGGGTCCAACGGTAGAGATCTATAGCATCCACGTCGCTTCTAGCATGGACGAAGGCTTGATTGAGAGCCACCACAACATCGCATTCATCGTCGCCATGTGGGCACCGCTCTTCCTCGTCTACATCTACGACTCGCAGATCTGGTTGGCGATCATGCAAGCCGTCGTCGGTGGCTTCCTCGGTCTCAAACTCAAGATCGGACATAGTGCACGGATCTCAGAGTTTGTCCAGAAACTGTCGGACGCTCCAGCTCTCTTCGACTCGCGCGTCGTGTCGAATGCTGCGAAAGGACAAGCGAGTATCCAGAATCATCCGGATCAGGCGCTGTCGGCTGGCACGATGGGCGCACAGGCCAACTCTCGCCTACGCTTCGCTGTCGTGTGGAACGAAATCGTCAGTAGCTACCGTCTCTCGGACCTCTTGGACGATCGAGAGACTGCTATCCTGCAGTATCAGATCTCAGACTCTGGTGCCGTGGAAGATCCTGTCTTCCTCCTAGCCGGACAAGCGCAGCAAGCTACTGACATCGCGTCCAAAGCCAAGCAGAAGCGCATGAGTGATGACCGATTGTGCAAGGAACTGCAGAAGCACAAGGTACTCGGGTGTGCTCAGAACGCACTGGACATTGGTCTCCAGATCCTTCGACAGCTACTCGGTCCACGAGACCAAGCAGTCGTCAAAGTGTTCGAACAGATCCTTACGTCTGGTCGTATCGATGGCAGCGTCAACCTTGTCCACTTGCCTCTTGTCAAGGAGAACGTCGTGGACTTACTCGCGAGTCTTCTAGACTTGCCAGAGCCTGCGATTGTGCCGTCTGGAGGCAACTTTGCCTTCCAGCACGACCTCGTCCTCGTCGTCGTCGAACGTGTCGGTGCTTTACTCCAGAGCGTCGAGCTCATGCTAGAGGAAGAGTGGATGGCCGAGAGCATGCGGCACTCAGTCTTTGCTCAGACGACACCAGACTTGGCGTACCAGAAGGAGCAGCTACTAGCACTCTTCCAAGACGCCGCGTCTGGTCGTGACTCGAGCAACGGATCACACAAGGCGTCTGGTGCGGGCAACGAAAGCGTCATTTCATTATCCACTCGTCTCTTCTTCCTCTTGACACTCGATGCAGCCGATGCATTGCCTCGATGCCATGAAGCACGTCGACGCATGAGTTTCTTCTTGAATTCATTGTCGATGAAAATGCCGACGGTCGAGAGTATCGCTGCCATGTACTCTTTCAGCGTCATCACACCATACTACAATGAACCCGTGCTCTATAGCATCGATGAGCTCAATGGTCGCGTGACGTCCAATCCACTCTTCCAGAAAGTCGAGCATAAGAGTCGAGACTTGAGTATCCTCAAGTACCTCATTACGTTCCATAGCGATGAGTGGGGAAACTTTTTAGAACGCGTTGGCGTTACGACATTGGACGAAGCACTGGCGGAGACACCGACGCAAGTTCGTCTATGGGCGAGTATGCGCGGACAGACACTTGCTCGGACGGTTCATGGCATGATGATGTATGAAGATGCGCTCAAGATGCTTCGATGGCTTGAGATCGGATCGGACACCAACTTGTCGCACTTGGATAAGATCAAGCACATGGACCGCATCGCTGGACTCAAGTTCTCGTACGTGACGAGTTGTCAGATCTACGCCGACCAGCTCGCAAGCAACGACGTTCGTGCAGCGGACATTGATCTGCTCATGCGAAAGTATCCGAACTGGCGTGTATGCTATGTCGATACGATCTACCCTCCTGCCGGCAGCGGGACGGAACCTCGACACGACTGTGTCCTGGTCAAGTCGGATGGAGATGAGATCGTTGAAGTCTATCGGTATGAACTACCTGGACACCCGCTCGTTGGTGAAGGTAAGCCGGAGAATCAGAATCTCGCGCTCCCATTCACGAGAGGAGAGTACGTCCAGACGATTGATATGAACCAAGAGCATTACTTCGAAGAGTGTCTCAAGATCCCCAACTTCTTGGCGACGGCGACGGAACAAGGTCAGGATGTGACGATCGTCGGCATGAAAGAGCATATCTTCACCGGTCGAGCGTCTTCGCTTGCACACTTTATGACGCTCCAGGAGCTAGTGTTTGTTAGTCTCACGCAACGTGTGCTCGCGAATCCGCTACGCAGTCGTATGCACTATGGACATCCTGATGTGTTTGATAAGTCGTTTATCATGAGTCATGGTGGTGTCTCGAAGGCTTCGAAAGGCATTAACCTGTCGGAAGATGTCTTTAGTGGGTACAACACAACCTTGCGAGGTGGTACCGTGACGCATCAAGAGTTCATGCAGTGTGGTAAAGGTCGAGACGTGACATTAAGTCAGATCAATGCGTTCGAAGCGAAACTATCGAATGGTAGTGCCGAAGCATCGCTCAGTCGAGAATCCCATCGCATGGGTGCCCACATGGACTTTTTCCGACTCAACTCGATGTTCTACGGTCACATGGGCTTTTACATTTGCAACGGCCTCGTCGTCCTCTGTGTCTTTGCTTATGCCTACTCGAAACTCTACATTTCGCTTCATGACGAGATCCAGAATGCTGCCATCACCAAGACGAATGGACTCGACGATCTCGCACAAGTCTTGAATACGCAGTTCATCTTCCAATTCGGTATGCTCATGACAATCCCGTTGATCGCCACGATGCTCGTGGAAGCAGGGTGGAGACAAGCAGTTCTAGACTTTGTTCAGCTCGTCGTGACGTTGGGTCCTGTCTTCTACATCTTTGAGACTGGTACGAAAGCGCACTTCTTTGACGTTGCGATCATGAGAGGAGGTTCCAAGTATCGAGGAACAGGTCGAGGGTTTGCCATCGTGCGAGAAACCCTTGTGAACTTCTTTAAAGAGTACGCTGCGTCGCATTATCGCAAGGCGATGGAACTCCTCGGCCTCATGATCCTCTTCGGAACGTTTGGTAACTTTGCCATTGGAACCGACGCACTGGAAGACTACTGCGCTACTGCTGACTTTGACTGTGACAAGAGTCCAGACAAGGTCCCGGATAACATCACATTGATGGCTTCTTATGGATCCAAGGGACAGGACTATGGCATCGCTTCCTTTGCAGTATACCTCCTTGGCGTCTGCTGGCTCGTCGCCCCCTTCTTCTTCAATACCGACGGACTGGACTTTGGCAAGACACGCGTCGACGTCGCCGACTGGCTCCGATGGATGATGGCGTCTCCTGCCGCCGAGGTCGAAAGCAGCCTTCCGTCTACGAGCGGGAGCAATGGCGAATGCTGGAACGACTTCTTCTTGTACGAAGCGAGTCAGTTGGCTGGCATGAGATGGAAGGCACGGGTCGTGTACATGATCCGAGAACTTCGCCACCCGCTCACCATGTACTACGTCTTCATGCTGAACTTTAACCTCGCCGACTTAGGTCTCCTCGCCGGCTGCGTCGGTGGTGTCGCTCTGGTGCTCTGGCTCGGCTCGTACGCTGGCATGTGCCTGAAGAACCAAGCGTGCGTCGCTAGATCCATCCTCTACATTGTCTTTGTCATTGGCGCCCTTGTCGCCGTTCCATTCATCATTGGATCGGTGCAAGGGTGGACGTTTGAGAAATCTCTGTCGCTCATGCTAGGTATCATCATCGGTCTCTACTCTGTCCTGCAGTACCTCATCCTCTTCCACGGCGCCTTCAATCTCCCTGTCGCACACTGGGGACTCGTCCGAGAACTCGCATTCCTCTTTGATATGATCACTGGACTCTTCCTCGTCCTCCCGTTGCTCCTCCTCTCTGCTCTTCCGTTCATGTCGACGCTGCAGACGCGTATGATGTACAATGGCGGCTTCTCTCGTGCTTTGAGCTCGGGTGCAGAGTACGCTGCTTCGCTCAGTGTCCTCGTCGGTGTCCTCGGAGGATGGGTCTACGGCTGGCTCACGTGCCTCGTCTTCTCCCTTGGCTTTGTCAATGCTGCCGAAGACAACTTTTACAACGAGTCCTTTGCCTACTTCATCGATCAAGAGCTCGGCGGCGACTTCCCCATGGACATGCTCAAGGTCTATGCTGCTGCTGCTGGTGCCGTCGGTGCTCTCCTCGGTACAGGCCTGGCACACGTCATCGGTCGTCGATACGCTGGTGCCCTATCGTGCATCGTGGCTGGCGCCGGATGCGGTCTTGTCTTTTTGTCCTCTAGCTCGATGGTCATCGTCGGCTGCTGCCTCACGATCGCCGGTGTCTCTATGCTTTCGATCGCCTGTATGCTCTACAGCTTTGAAGTGTGCATGGTCGGATGGCAAGGTAAAGGCGTGCTCATGTTCTTGTTTGGCAGCGCCATCGGGTACTTTGTCGAAGCAATTTTGGTGAACAATTTGAACGCAACGACGATGCGCGAGGCTTTTGGCAACAAACCGCTGCATGACTGGCAGTACCACTTTTTATTCGGTGCCATCCCGCTCGTCTTACTCTTACCCAGTTGGTTCTTCATCCCAGAGAGTCCCTTCTGGTTGTACAGACATAAGGAAGAGAAGGATGCCGAGGCGACGCTCATTCGACTCCGACAGCGACATGACGTCATTGAGGAACTGACCGACTTGAAGCAGCTCTTTGTTAATAAAGGCAAGAGCATCAACATGGGCTTCCGTATCGCCTTGACACTTGCTCTCCAAGCCACGTTTGCCATCTTCATGTCCAATACGCTTCTCTTGCGCGTACTCGTGCAGCCGGCGCCGGATCAGAAGGGAGAACAGACGTCCAAGTGGGAAGTCTACTTCGGTTTGTGCAACCTCATCGGTGTCACCATCAGCATCCTGCTTGTCGACAGCGTTCGTCGCAAGACGCTGCTCAAGGACATTTTGCCATTTGCTGGAGCCTTTGCCATCGTCTGCGGAGCCCTCGCGGCTGCAGGACTGGGCGACAGTGTCATTACCAAGATTGCACTCTTCGTCCTCTTTATCAGTGCGCCGCTGTGTCTCACGAGCGCGACGTGGCTGACGGCCATTGAGGTTTTCCCCCCGTACCAACGCTCGCGATATGTGGCCATGTCCTTCTTTTTCTACTACGCCGTGCAGGCTGGTCTGTACGCAGCCAACCTCGACTTTTCCATCGTCCACTTCATCTTCGCGGCTCTGAGCGTCGTGCTCACTGTTGCCATGTTCGCGGTGTGCGCCAGTACCAAGGACGGCGCGATCCAGCTTAAGGGCGAGAAGAAACGGTTTAAGGAAGAACAAGCGTCGGCTGAAGACATTCCATCGCACGTGGCGAGAGCATCACGCTCGCAATCCTTCTTACGATCACGTGTACGTCGGACGTCATCTCGGAATCACACGAAGACTCCTCAGAACGGTGACAATTACGAGTACTTTGAGTCTCCAGCAGCGACACAAGAGGATGGCAGTACTCGTCAGGGCAACACGTCTGTTCGCTTTGACTAGTTTTCTTTTATTTGTTTTTCATTTTGAACTTTGCAAGGAATAAATGCAAGGGAATACAACGCATGGACATTTTGCACACTTTCATTAAAGCTTGGATTTTGATAGGATGTTCGCAACGAGCTTTAGTGTCGTGGCAGCACGTTTCGGATCGTCCAAGTACTCGTACTCGAGCTCAATGGCTTCTTTGATACGAGGAAGTTCGACGCCACGACCGAGACGCTTGTAGTGAACGAGATTTTCTCGCGCGATCTCACTGCCTACCATCTCGTTGACACGAGATAACGCTTCTTGGAGGAAGTTTTCGGCAGGTAGAACTTCCGATACGATGCCACACTGCTTGGCGGTCTCGGCGTCGATCTGCTTGGACCTCATGAGCATCTCGTTCGCCATCTTCTCGCCCATGATACGAGGGAAGATGTACGAGGACGCAAACTCTGGGACGAGACCGATGCGCATGAAGGGTGTCCAGAAGAAAGCAGACGGAGCTGCGAGCACGACGTCGCAGTGCGTGCACAAGGTCGTGCCAATGCCAATGGCAGGGCCATTCACAGCCGCCACCACGACCTTGGGGCAGTCCAGTAGCTTATACATAAATCGCTTGGAACCGTTCTTGGACATGGTCATCGTCTGCTTTAACTCCTTCCCAACAACGCTCAAGTCGGCGCCAGCAGTGAACAAGTTCCCGGCGCCGGTGAACACGAGCGCATGGAGACTGTCATCCGCTTCGTACTCAGTGATGGCATCTACCATGGCGTCATACATCTGCTTGTCCATAGCATTCTTAATCTTGGGGCGATTAAGCTCCGCGACGAGGATATGCGGGCCCGAGCGGTAGGTGCGTACGACGGCCATCCTTCAAGTTGATTTGTTGAGTAGAACGACGAGGATAAGAATCTTGTATTCGCAATTAGTTGAAAAGCTACACATCATTGAAGTTGGGGAACTTGACGCGTGCTTACGATCAGCGAAAGCAAGATTTCGACATTTGGAAGGATGAACAAGTTGAAGCCCACTTTGCTAGCAGTTATTTGTCTTGGCAGAATATGATACAAGTGACGATATAAAAACTACCTTGTGCGGAGATTGTAAGTCTTAGTTACCGGTCATTATGTTCCACTTTTGAGAGAGGATGCAAGTCGTCTAGTGGAAAGATCGACACTGAATGGGGAGATCTTTTATCCATTTAGCGAATATGGCGTATTACCTCCTTCGATTCTTTCATTAAAATTTGATGCTCAAGCCCACTAGCGAGTTGCTACGGGGGAAGCCTCACAACAAATCAGCAAACGCAAGAAAGCCGTAACTCATTTACTCGAATACTATTACTCATGATTCACTCTTACAGGACATAAAGACTGCCAGACATACTCGCCTGCTCCTCCATCTACGCGTGAGTGTCTAGTTCCCATCCTCTGGCCTTTCGCTTTCTAGCTTGAGGTGTGTTCCTACAAACATCAAGTGGAGATACTTGAAAGGGTGGATGGGGTTTTCAGCGAGCTCTCATGAGGCAAGGGATGGCATGTAGAGCCCCTGGACCATCCCATGATATGCTTTGGAGTGCGCTCTATCTATCCATGTCAAAATTGGACATTCGAAAAATCAAAAGTTTTGGTGGTCGACTCGAGATTGCTACCTCGTTGTTCGCATACTCTGGTGTTCGCTTGATCCGCGACTGTTCGAGATCATACAAAAAGCTAGTGAACCAGAATTCGGAACACTTTCCTTACAGTCGGCGTTGTTATTTTGAATGACTAGCTTTTTGTATGCCTCGGACCTGCCAAGCCGCCAACACAACATCCTCGAGCGCAAAACCCAAGGTAGCGAGCTCGAGTTGACGACCATACTCGTTTTTCAAAATTCCAATTTTGGCATATACGAATAAAGCATGCTCGAAAGTGTCTAGTGGGCTGGTCTAGAGTGTCTACAAGTCGTTCCTTCATCTCTAAAATGATCAAAGTATATCTACGACCGTTCAAGGTACACCGAGTGCTCGTAGGCTCGAT